>JAOYSI010027067.1:0-32451 GCA_025775065.1 Hiodon alosoides
AGTGACCCCCCCGCCCCCCCCATCAATTTTGGCAATGTGTATCGCTCTAACACCATTGAGCGACGTTCTGTGAAAAGTACAATGCTTTCAAGGCAATGAGGCTGTCTGGAGTAAACACATCAACCTTTCCTTACATTGTCTCCCCTTAAAAAAAAAACCTTTCTGCCATTTTCAATTTTTTATTGGGTTGTCTGTGTCTGTTTCATTTAAATATTGCTACATGAAGTCATTTTACCCCTTTTCAAAGAACTTAACGCCTTCAGTAAATTTCCCCTGTGGTAGAAGTGAATACAATTAGTAATTGTTAGTAGATTCATGGGTATACTGATTCATTCTTAATTAATAAACATGAGACTGACCCTGAGCTCCATCACATGTACAGCATTCACAGATGATGAGATGAACTCTAGAGATTTCATTGTTCCTGCTAACGGTGATGGGTTTGGTTTGGTCTCATTTAAATAAGATATACCGATATCAGTGACCGCAAAAAGCTATTAGCTTTTGATTGTCGTTGCACACAGCGACGTGATGTGATCTTCTTTGTTGGCACTGTTATCAGTAACCTGTCTATTTTTGTGATTGTTTACACTTTGTTTTGAACTATGACAGTTGAAAGGACTAGGTCTATAATGCTCTTGGAAGGCAATTTTTGGGCAAAATTTTGTCATAAACAATTAATATAATTCTTGCCAAAAAGTGAACTGTTGGCATTTTTTCCACAAAATGTTTTTGGAATGTGTGGGTTAAAAAAAGAGGAACACCCCAAACAGTGTGAATGATAGAGGTATGGGATAGAATGATATCAAATATTCTTCCTAAATCTCCCTAAAGACTAAAGACTGATGCATAACGCTACACTGGTGATAGACAGGCTTTGTCTTCCTTGGACTGGCCATTGCTTTTTAAAAAGAGCCAGCAGAGCTGGATCGAGGGACATCTGAGACTGAAATGTCTGGTTTTGGTGATGAGCAAAGTTTGGCACTTGAGTGTGGTTACCACCCGTGAAACCTTACTCAGGCGCCCAACAATGTCCCTTTACTGGGCCCCCAGCTTGACTGTCCATCAGGGAGTTTTACATGCATGGGGCAAAGAAGCAATTACTGATTTTCAGGTGATTTTACACGCATCTCGGAGAGACTTGGCCATAATATATGCTAACGCAGCTAAAGTATCTTAGCTTTACCAAGTTTTGAACTGATGTTGGTTTCCTTTTGTTCCCCGCTGAAACCCTCAGCAGTGGCTTCAGAGTGACTTGGAAGGGCCAGCTGCGATGTTCATCGGACCCAAGTAAGGCCTGTGATTATAATTACGCCGTAATGGTCTGCTTTATACAAATTTATGAAACCTATTAAACGATTCCTGATTTTACGGCAGTAGGTTGCCCATTGTGGCCAGTTTAATGACGTCCACCATAGACAGAGCCTGGGAAAATGGAACATCTGCGTTTCTCATTAAAATAAAATAAAAAAACTCCCGATAATTGTTTCGACTTTATGGTCACAGGCTAATCTCTTCGCCGTCTTCTAGATTAAGATCTCATTGAATGGGTTTGCCGTCCGACGTCACTCCCATTGTGTGTGATGGCCATTGCATTTGAACGCGGCACCACGCATCGGGCGCGATTTGCAAACCCTCTCTGGTGTAAATCAGTGGCTTAATGTTCTTTGTTTTATCACACGTTCTTAACAAGTTCATGTGCAACCACGGCGACAGGTTCCAGGAATTGACTGATGTACGAGACGATAACGGCCTGGCCATTAAAAGTTCTGTAAAAGGCTAAGCACAGACTTGCTATTTAATACTTTGACTGAGAGCTTTATGTCCTCTGTATCCATTAACAACTTTTATTTCCCATAATTTCTTTTCAATGCATGTGTCATTCAGTCGTATATACACAAATGGATAACAAGTACGACTAGTGGAATTACATGTTTATACCACATGATGTCTATGTAATTAAAAAGTTTCTAAGGTGGAACAGGATTTCTTTAGGGGTAATTAAAGATTTTCTCATTAAACCTACCAACACCATTTTCCATGATACTAGCTTTAACCTGAATCCTGAACAATAGTTTCTGCATATAGTCACATGTGTGTCACCTGCCTACCGTCCCAGATCACTCATATATTAATTCTGTGTTTATAGCGTACCTGCTGCCCGCGTTAATATAAAGAATGACCTGAGGTTGAATAGCAGGGATTTTGATTTTGTATTATGTACCCTAAAGTGAGGACTTGGTACACTTTTCTGTTCAATTTTTAATCGACTAATTAAGTAGTTTCAAGCTGTGATGTGAGCAAAAAAAAAGAGCTTAACAACCCTCAAAAGGTTACTCTGCCCCTTTTCCTTTATTAAACTCATTATTTTCTTGGATTTATGGAAACCTTATGCAAGCTCCAAATTGTTAGATAAATGCTGTAAATACACCTTATTGCACCTATTAACAGGCAGAAGAAAATAACGAAGAGAAGGTTTAAAGTGGAACTGCCACAGGAAGTTGCCTTTGTAGCTTCCTGTCTATCTAAGCCATGTGGGGGTAAGTAGACGGGACAGTCCCAGCATCCCCGGGGGCCTTTGACATACACAAGGTCAGGGCAAAAACACGTTTACGTTAGTTTGGTTTGCTTGCAAAGATAAAGATTTAATAATTGATTTTTTCCCGCCGAATCTAAAGTTACTGGTTTGTTTAACCTCGGACCAGGTCTGCTTGGAAAGATTGATTGCACTTGTTGTGTTCCTATAATTAAACTATATAGATTTTCAACAGGGGGGTCGCTTTCAGCAAACAAAAACGTATGAAAAATCAGACTGTAGCTTGTTTGCTGATGAGAGCTTTTTTAGCTTGGCAGGTATGCCTCCAACCACTTCCAGTTTGTAGCTGGTGGTTGTTTTGCTGTGTTACTGGGTGTGAATTAGGTCTGCGACGTGTTTGTTTTGTCAAAGCGTCAGTGGTTTGATGGACCTCACATTTAGAGCAACTCCTGTTCCAAGAACGGTCCTTCAGACGCGGTATTAAGGTTCCCACGTACAGAACTTTCTTGTGGGTTTCCTGTGATCACAGAACCCACATGCCAGGGATGGACGGGAGGATTAAGTCATGTACAGACATCAACGTTAAGAAAGTCAAGAAAAGGGAAGAATTTCAAAAAGTTTAATCAAATGCAAAACTAGTGAAAAAATAGCCCAAAATTTCCACAACCAGCCTTTGTCAACAGCATTCCAACAGATAATTATCGGATACCTGAAAAAGAAATCTCTCAAACAACTGAAATAAATAACCTACTAAAATGATTGTCCAGTTCACAATTTGGTTCAGATGGAGTTTATCTGTGCTCTTACAGAGGCTGAGCAGAACCCATAGAAGACCTATGTTCAGGTCCAGCAGACAGTGAAGTCTGACTGACCTTTAAATTTCCGTGCATCTCTGTGTTTGTTCCCCTTCCCCCAAACCCACCTTGACCCCACTAACGATGTCACCTAACGTTTTTTTTCTGGCAGGAAGTTAAAAGCAAAACCGTGTTCTCCAGCTTGTTAGCTATCAGTCTTGGTTATAATCCTTGCCTGTAGCCCTCAGAGCCAGGGAGTGGGAGAAAGAGAGGGAACAGAAATGGAATGAGGTCATAGTTCATTAAAAACCCATGGAACTTTGACACAAGTGTGTCACCATCCTCTCCTGGTGCCACCTTGCAGCACAAATGATCGATATAATCTTAAACAGATGAGTTCTATTTTATTCATGATCCCAGGCTGGATGACATCACGTTATGAAGTCTCCCGCCTTTGGTTTCATCAGAGCTAGAAACATCCAGAAATCTCTAATCATACACGTGCAAGTTATGCTCAGAAATGACCCCGAAGTTAACCAAATAAATTTGTATCAGGACCGTGGGACGGCAGCGATGGCTATCCAGCGCACTGTGAGCAAAGAAAAGGGAAACAGAGGGCTCATCCTTCTGGCCAGATCTTTATCTCCTTTGATGATGACTGGCGATTATGTTGGTTCGATAATGAGGACGTGATGACTTTGATCTATTCCCTCTTGGCCAAAGTTCCAAGCGTAACGCGATCGGAAAGCTACAATGCTTAAGGCAGTGCTGGTCAAATTGTGCTTCCCTCAGTCCGCAGTTTGAACTATTGAGCTTTTTTTAACCAGAAACTCCCAGAGGGCGCATGCACTGTTTCTGAGACAACTCTCTCGTTTTAAAGAGGGCTCCATGATAAGGCCAACGCACTCTGCAGACGAAGAGAAAAAGGTTTGCCAACTTCTCTGCGCGTTCAAGTGAGACACAAGGGTCTCTCACATTGACACTGACCTTAAAGAAAACCAGGATGCTGAGGGAGAATCCCAATGCAATATCTGCAGATTCAATCAGATGGACAATGAAAACACTACATTGGGAATATTTGGACAGGCAACATGCACTGTGCTCCAGTTGAGCATTCTTGTAGATAGTATGCTGAAAATATAAGATTAAAGAACCTTTATACGATTAGTAATATTTGTAGTCTCTTGACCGATTGAATATGAAATGAAAATTTAAATGTTAGTTTTTTTCTTGGATAAGGATCGACATATTTGTCCTATTGAAACACCTAGTGAGTAGCGGGTTGTCTCTCCCGGCTGACTGGAGTGGGTGTTTTCCCATAACGCAGCTCCTCGTGAGAGACAGAGAGCGCTCTGTTACATGCCCCGGTGTCGTGCACCAGTGTCAAAGAGTACTGCGGTGCGCTTTTCCAATTCTGCCGACGGGGGCCCCGGGTGGCTCACGATAAGTGGCTAACACAACACGCAATCAATTACCCCGACAGCCAGTCTTTACCGGAGCAGTCCGGGTGCCGCACGTTGCTCTGGGTTCCCAACGCTTCACTGCATGCAGCAATGTAAGACTGAGGAAAGCTACCTTAAAAAGGATCCAAGCCACATCCCGGTCTGTGCTGGATGCGAGATTAATCCTAGCCCTTTGATATGACCTGCCTTCCTCTTGAAAGCCCCTCTGTCGGGTTCCACCGTGAGCAAATCACTGAGTTACTTTTACTACATTAAACTTTACAAGACGTTGTTATGACATATCAAATCCTCTTTGCAGTAAAGTGCAATGGGTGTCATTCTTGGACGGTGCACCTCTTTTTGATGACACCAAAGTCTACAGTAAATAACATTCAAACCCTCCTCCCCCCTCGCGCTTCTGCAGACCGAGTCAATCTTTTCTCAGCCCTAAAGCCGAATTTGTATTATGACATGAATCCTTTTTATTTAAAATGAAACTTGGGTGTTAGGACAAAGAGTTGAGCATTTCAGAAGGAACTTATGGAAAAGACTTCCTACTGGCCACAATATCATCTGGCGATTTCAATAAAATGACGACACTGTTTGGTGGTCATACAAAACACGTGGAACAAACAAAGATCTGATATAAACATATGTCTCATTATAGTGATAACGCAGCTTAGTTTTCCAGCAAGGACTGCTACAGTTTTGACTGTGAAGAACAGTACTAATGTGGTCCCCTTTAATAAGTAATGCTCCTGAAGATGGCAGTGCATTGTAAGAGAAATAGATTGTTCTGTTTAGAGACAGGTGGAGACGGATTTCACATGGCTACTGTGCTCTGACCTGTTCATCACCATGGATTGTTCATGGCCACGGATGACATTTAGAAAAATTAGGCAACGGAGAAAAGACTGTGTAAGAGGCACTTTTGGATTTTTGGATTTTCTTTAGTGTCCAGCAGCAGAACCATCGCTGGATCCTTGAGATTCTGCTGGTCTTTAACTTCTGGGACTTTTGGGAAAAGAAACCATAGCTGTTCTGAATTAGACAGAAGACAGCTCACAACTGACAATATTGTCACGGTGCTATCATGACAACTCACAACTGAAAATATTGTCAGAGCGCTATCATGACCACTCACAACTGACAATATTGTCAAGGCGCTATCATGACAATTCACAACTGACAATATTGTCAGGGCACTGTCATGACAACTCATAACTGACAATATTGTCACGGCGCTATCATGACCACACACAACTGACAATATTGTCACAGGGCTATCATGACAACTCACAACTGACAACATTGTCGCGGTGCTACCATGACAACTCACAACTGACAATATTGTCACGGTGCTAACATGACAACTCACAACTGACAATATTGTCGCGGTGCTAACATGACAACTCACAACTTACAGTATTTTCAGGGCGCTATTATGAAGACTCACAACTGTCAATATTGTTAAAAAACTGCATGTCAAAGGAAAACACCAAAGTTACAGTTTTTATAGTGAATATGGTAATCATAACAAGCGACGTGAAAGCTAAATTCACATAATAATAAATTGGTCCTGGCTGACTTCAAATTTTGATTTCCTAATATAGCTCCCTGATTTTTAAGATAAAACCTTAATGCTAATAGTTTTTGCTTGTCCCCATGCTCACATTATATTCCCTTATGATTCAACAGTTTTTATTAATTAAGTACCTGCTTTGCTTGCACACGCCGAGGAGTTTCCATGACAGATGACATGGGGTGCCATCATACTGAGCAAAGTAACAAACGTGACATAAGCCCTAATGTCATGAGGTGTCATGACATGCTTTATAACATTGTAATGACAACTGTCTTAACCTGGCATGCTTGTTAAAGTGTTATGTCATGTTTATGGCGGAGGGTCCAGGTTACCACACGTTCTGCGTTACTGAGGAAAGGATTCATTTCATATGTTCGGGACATAACAAAAACAAATCACATTTGAAAAGGGGCTAAATTACTTTCCAGTGGTATAAATTTAGAAAGTCGTAGGCCATTTTCTTTCCCAAAGAAGAAACAAAATATATTACAGTCAGATACCATATCGTGTATTGACCAACATTTAAAAGCAAAGCCTCTGGCGATTGGAGAAGCCGTCAGGGTTTTAGATTCCCGGTATTTATGGTGTTTAATATTTCCCAGCGGGCGAGGCCGATGCACTGTGAGAGCCTACCGAACTGAAAGACTCCTAATGTCCTCTGAGCTCACGAGCAGTGGCCACACATTGTTGTCAGGGGCAGGCCATCCACACACATTTTTCATAGTTCTGTTGCCACTGTCTGTTGCATCAATTCAAATATTGTGTTAATTATCATTCTTCAGAATCGAGTGACATTATACCCGTGGTTTTGTGTTGTCAACACCCAGCGCGCAGGATAGACTGACCTGCAGCCTGGTCAGGCTTTGGAGAACAGGAGGGACACAGATTAAAACCTAAAATAGGCACCCTGAGAAAAACTTCCTCTCTCAGCCACGGTGGGGGCCAGCATTGATCCGGAAATTTGTTTCCGGCCAATTTGTGGACTCTACTGTCCTTATGGAGCTCATTCCTGCTCACAGATCCAAAGGAACATCCAGCCAGGTGAATGGAAATGTCAAATCCCAGCTCCACCGAAGTCTCTTCAGAGATTCAAATTTGTACTGATAGTACAACAGTTGCATTGTACACGTGGTTAGAACGCTGTATCGAACGACTCGCTCGATTGGTGGAAAGTTACAAACAAAATGTCAGCAGCCAGCTAATATTCTCGGCTGTGGAACCTCCAGTTTTGTGTGGAGCCAAAGTGAAACCAAGGACATCAGAAAAATGTGCTCCTTTATACAATCATGGGTGGATTCCAGAATAGATCTGACACATCAGAGGTTCTGGCACCTCGCGTAATAATGATTTATCTAGCATGCGGCAACGTGACCTAATAGACACAACGGTGCCAAGGGCAAAGGTTTTTATTGGCTCACCAGGACTAATCTGACACAGCACACAATTAAGGAGGAAAAATTGGCCTGTGGGCAAATCTGCGCTCTGTTTTTTTATCGGTGACAGGGATCTGCTTAAAAAAGCAGCACGCCTTTTCATTTTACTCAATTGAATAAAAATTACTGATTACTGATATGGTTGATTATAGATTTCCACTTTCTCCCACAGGATAAAACAAAACAAAAGACACCCCAAAGGAGGTCTGCATGACTTCTGGGATAATGAAATTGTGTCCATTGATCCCATCATTCGCTACACTATTATGAAGTGGACCAGAGGAGGCTAGAACTCTTCCTATTTCCCCATTTATGAAGAAGGGTATCAGACGCCATTCAAACCCCAGGTCCAGGGCCCTGTAACCTGACCACTTCCTGCACAAATTGTGTGGGCGACCAAGTATCAGTCTTGTTAATAGTGCTGGCTAATGCTGTAAGTCCAATGACGGCTACAAATTGAATAATGAAATAGTTGTTTTAGGGAAACTAAACTTATTGTACTGGTGTTACTGCAAGCACAACTCTGCAGTTAAGGCTGAATTGGCAACACAATGCAATGCTCACTGATAAATGGTGTGATCTGGGGCGTCACTGAATAATCTTATGACTGATAACATTTGGGACATTGTGTTAGTGCATTGGGTATTGCCAATCATGTGTTTTGTGCATGGGGATTTTGGAATCAAAAATGAAATATTAAAAGGCACCATTTTATATATTATTATTATTATTATTATTATCATTATTATATATTATAGTGAAAAAACAGCTTTGTTTTAGCTCAGTTACTGTAGAAATCAACCTGTCACTGATCAAGAAAATGACAAAATGGCTTTTGACAGACCTTGCTTTTAGTTGGATCAGCAACAAATTAATATCAAGCTCAAGCAAATCTGAGCAGCAAATTAAATAATGGTGTGGAGAGGCAGTCTTGTAGAAAACCACACTGCTCCATCAGTGTGATGGAGGAGGGTTTGCCTGATGGAGGATATCTAGGCCAGCATGTCTGTAACACAGAGATATTTGTGACGAGGCATTAAAACTGGTCACTCTTATTTGTGACCGCGTGTGCTTGCTTCTATTTATCTGTTTAACCTTTTGACATAGAGCCACGAGCATTTTCTTCATGTATACTGAACAGATAGTGGTCGCCGAACTGCTTGGGAGATTTTATTTCACGGGCACAGGCATTTTGTTGCTTTGCGATTCGCTCTCTGAACTGCAGCCAATGCACTTATTAAAGTGAAGGGGTATCTGGGGAAGCACCTATCAGATTTGGTATTCTGTTCGCCGTTCACTCCTCTGTTAAACTCAGATCTTGATTCATTTTAATGTTAATTTAAGGAGCCCGCACAGAATCCCTCTCTGGCCTCCCTCCGGTCGCACTCGAAAAAAAGGGGTCAGAGTTTTGGGTTAGAGGCACTTCCCTGGCTTTTTGCACCTCTCCCATGTGCTCAAAAGGGCTCTTTGAAAGGCAGTGGAGAGAGAAACAGAAAGCGAGAGAGAGAGAGAGGGAGAGGGAGAGGGAGAGGGAGAGGGAGAGAGAGAGAGAGAGAGAGAGCGGGTGAGAAAGAGAGAGAGAGAGGGGGAGAGAGATTCCTCCTCACATACCGTGCCTTCTCTTACAAAATGCTGAGGACCTCCTTCTCTAAAAATAATGGGCTTGAATAATTCATGCCCCGGCTTGCGTTATCATCAAAGGGATAAAGTCCCCTCGCTTACTTCAGCCTTCGCTTTATCCACACCGAGACAAGCTGACAGGAGTCCGATCCCAGGGCGTGGACAATTAATCATTTTAAACTACCATTTGTGAGACAAAGGCCTATTTTAATAAGGACTCTAGGTAATTCACAGCGTCAGTAATGTGGCACAGGTGGGCAGCAGCTCGTTCGGCGGTAAATTGTGAAAATGTAATAATATTTCCGTGTGAAATTGCGTCTGGCAGCGTTGCGTATGCGATGAATTCACAAGCGCCCCCCCCCCCCGCCCCGGGAAGAACACCTGCTGTTCAGTTCAGTGTTGCGGATGGCAGAATCGGATTCAATCACCGCGCAGCGATGCCCCGCGCGCCGGCGACAATGTGTTCGGTACGGCCCGATTGGCGCCGGCTCAGGCTGGCTGACCCTCACCTGTCCATTGGGAAAGTGGTTGGACAGTGGGCGGAGGGTTAATGACAGCTCACGTCTCTTTTTCAGTGCCATTTGATATTAAAGACTCATTTCTCCATCTTCGTATGTATATATCTTACTGGTGTTTGAACGTTGAGGAATGATTCCCGGCTGCCTATATTTCGTTGTATGCGAATTACTGCAATTTTTTTTTTTTTTAGTCAAAATAGCATTTTCTCAATGTTGTGAGCTGAGTGCCAACGTTGAAAAATGAGAAAACCGGCACAAAAAAACTAGCCGCTTTTGTTTCAGTATTGAAATTCTTACAATAGAAAAGTTATTAGTTATAAATTGTAAAGTTATAAAGTTCCTGCCCTGCTTGATAAACAGCGTTCTTGCTGTGTCGTGTCCTGCCTAACAAAATCCTTTTAACAGTGCCTATATTCATTTCCATTGCTTAAAAATACCCCTGAGCACACGATTATTTCAACCAAAATGCAAACATTTGCATTTAGATGTGTTCACAAATTAGACGTTAACGTTGCACCCTGTTTTGTCACCCTCGTCTAACTTTTTATTGGCAAAACAAACCACTGCAGAATTTTTAATGGAATGCTAGACTTTTGCGATATTAATTTCATTGCCTCAACAAGACAAAAGTTTTGAATATAAAGAAAGGCAAAATAAGAAAAAAAAAATCCTTTCATTTGTAATTAAATTTTAGTGCTTTCTGGAACCAACTTGCGTCTGATTATAGAAAACGACATTTTACAGAAGGTAATCAATAACTTTCTGACAGATCAGTAACAAGCCCCTTGTAAACATTGGCAGTTTTCATATTTTAATACCGCAGTGTTCTTAGTCTGGCCTTCTGCAGCAGGGCGATGTTTTATATGCACGGGATCCAAAGTGGTGCCTCGCTGGTTGGGTACATCATGGCTGTAAATATGTACACAGCTGTCAGTTTTAACGGTGTACCTCCAACAGATCTACGGGCTGAGTCAGCAAAACAATTTAAGATGTCAGAAGATGTACAACATAACCAGAGATTGTTTGTGAATCGCTGCCAACACATCTTAGTGGACATTTCTTCATCCAAATGAGGAAATGTGTTTTTTAAATCATACTTGGCACGTCCATGCTACCTTTTCCTTGTGGTAAATTACTAGTGGAACATCACGTAACTGCTGTATTTGCTTTGTATAGCAAGTGCAGCCAATTGCCGGTGACATACGTCTATTTGACTGCACGATTAGTTGAATTGGCTAAGACCAGGGCAGTTTTCACTATCTACTGGCAATGGAAGGAACACAGAAGAATAGAGATATCGCTGTAATCAATTGAACGGGAAATTCATCCTGGTAAGTAATACAGCCAATTATTAAAGAAAGGAAGAATCCCTTTTAGAAAGATCAGGGGTGGAATTGAAAACTGGGCAGAACTGACTTCTGCTGCCATAGTTGTAACTCGGAGACCGGGGAGTAGACAGTGCATTGGAAAATTGTAAGCAACATTATCACCATACAAACTCTGGGGTTGGTGGGACTTAAAAAAACAGAATATCCTTTGACATTCAGTGCATTAAAGAACACTCTGAAGCCATGCGTTAACCTTCCTGCAAAATGGAGTTGGAGAGATTTTCAATAAAAGGGACTTTAAGGGCAAATAAGCCAGACTGATCCCAGAACATTGTCTTTCAATTTTCTTAAGTACCCTTAACCTTTCTGGAATCGTATTTGCCCTTACCTACGCACTGTTCCCCATTAAAGTGCTGGTGACCATGGTGTGTCCCATATTTTTGCTGAGCTGTCATTGTCATTTCGCCTTCACCCCGAGGCCAGTCATAGTTCTTCAATCGTGACAGCACATCTAGGCAATGGATAGCAATTTTTGAATGAACAGTTACACAACCTCTGAGTACAAATGAAGGGGCCAAATGAGCCCTTGACCTTCCCCATGGGAATTTCGACAATAAATAGTGAGCGTGAGTGTGAGGCTGGGGGCGGTGTGGAGAGTAGACGGACTCCACTAGGGTTGACTTATTGTCCTGGCTGTAGCTTGCGTCAATTATAAATAAATGGCAAAAACTACACTGGAACAAGTGTGGAGTGGACATGTGGACACGTATTAGCATTTAGCATTGCGGTCATAGCCTTGTGGGCTGTCCTAGAGCATGAGGGAGGAGTGAAATAGCAAAGGGAGACAGCTTATTCCAAGACAACCTCAGGGGATCGTTCCCTCGCTGAATAAATGAATGTCGTGGCTAGGATGATGAGTTGGGTGTTTTTTGGTTCCGAATGTGGGTCTGGGTCGGGTTGCTCCTCATTCCTCATCCCAGTGATGAACGAGCCTCTGTCTGGCAGCCAAATTATTTTGAAAACGGTTGGTCCAACCGGAGATAGGTGTCAGAGCTCCCGGTGTACATTTGTTTGACCCATTCCATCCCGGACAGAGATAGTTGCCTTGGGCCCGCTTTAAACATCTGCTAATTTTATTCTGGATAAGGATATCAACTATGATATGCATGCAGTATAGGTAAAACACAATAGACTGCATAATCTTGGAATTTCCTGCCCGCTCATTTCTCCAGCCCCATGCCAGCAGAATAGATTTAGTGGCTGATTACCCAGATTCAATTAGGACATAGGTGCTGAGCCGCTGGGAAGGAGAAGCTCGCTGACTCCACACGGTGCCAAGGTCATGCCTTGTGTTTGCGTTGCTCTCCGGTTGCTGGAGGAGTGGAAGAAGGCGTCTGTGATGACGTCTGGCTGGTCATCGAACCTCCGAAGAGAGGCGCTGAGTCCATCACTTATATTTTAAAAACTGAGGCCATCTTGCGTTCATCTTCCAGCAGTATAATTTGTCTCCACGGGTGGTTAATCACGTTTGAGGTCTGTCCCACACGTGCGCCCCTGGTGCCCCAGTCCCTTCATCAGCCCGCGCCCCCCATGATGGCAGTGTGACGACACAGTGACATCGGCCAGCCTTTATGCAGTAAATCTCCCTCTTCCTCCTGCAGGTCCCAGGATACACGCACTTCCTGTGTGATTTTTTCAGTAAATCTCCCTCTTCCTCCTGCAGGTCCCAGGATACACGCACTTCCTGTGTGATTTTTTTCAGTAAATCTCCCTCTTCCTCCTGCAGGTCCCAGGATACATGCACTTCCTGTGTGATTTATGCAGTAAATCTCCCTCTTCCTCCTGCAGGTCCCAGGATACACGCACTTCCTGTATTCAGGTGTTCAGATCACCTTCACCACCCAGGGATACCCTCTGGAATTTCATACAAAGTGAGTACTAAATAAAATACTCTACAGCATATATGTGGAACAAGTGTGGAGTGGACAATCCCTTTTATGAGCAGCGCCCCATGTGATCAATTGCTGCCTTCTTCGGGCTTTGGGTGTAAGTGAGGTTTCTGGCTAGTGTGTTATAGGACTTACTGGACCACAGTTATTATGTTACTTTACCTGCATGGTCAGCAACTTAATGATGCCAAGCTGATTGTTTGACTGAAACCAAAAGCTGTAGCCACTTCTTAGCCCAACATTTACCTGTGAAAATACCTTTGGGGTAACGATACAGAACCAATTTTTGTGCTAACGCGCAAACAATTTTACATGCTCAGTTTGTAACTTACATAACAAATGATGGTATCCGTACACCAAAAAGAACATCAGGGATTTAGTGATGAATAACCTTACTTTGTATTATAAACCTTTTTCTGTGGTATTATTCCTGGTGCTTTTGCTATTTGACTATGGTCAGCCATTAGTCAAGAGGACTGGAAATCAATGGGGGTGCTCTGAATTGATTGACAGCACTAAGTTACTATTCTCTGCGGTCCTTGTGCGACCCAGCCTTGAACACGAGCTGTACAGTTGGAAGCAGCTTGTTCTGGGGTAGCATAAATCTCCAGGAAGTCTGTACATGGATTATTTATGCGTCCAAATCATCCCTTCAACTCTGATGACAAACTTTTTACAAGCAGGATTTTTTCCAGGACCTCTTTTACTGTGAAGAGAAGATCGAGCATGCAGGTACAAGGTCTCCTCTGCTTTAGGCCTCGCCAGCGGGTCCCGCTTTGGGAAAAGGGAGGAGTTAGCGTACTGTTACTGGATAGAATCCAAAATACAAAACCGCCAGGGAACGGATGACAGCCTGTTAGAGACCAATCGCAAATCATTTTTCAGTGATCCCATCGCCACAGGAAAGCGGGAATTTTCCCCCATTGAGATTTTTCAAAATCTTTTAAAAGTCATTTTTAAATAAACCCGTTTATAAGGCCCTGGCTCTCGAAAGATTATTATTCAACAACCTAAACAGCTTAAAATTCTTAAAAAATAAAAAGCGTTAATCATTAACCTGGAACTTTTCAATGTTTTTTTCTGCTCTCACTCACGTCTTCAGGGACACAGAATGATGTATTTAGTGCCCGTCATTCCTTCCCCTTTTGGAAGAAGAGTGGTCTGTAATAGATGGCGCCATGAGCAATCCTGCTGTCTCAGCACAGCTCTCTCATGGAGGCGGTCTGAGGCTGCCATCGAGGCGACACCACTTAACTCCAGACACTGGTCTAAGTCGAGATCAGCAACAAGACAATTACATGGCTGGTTCGCTATCTTCAGACGTGTTTGGGCTCTGAGCTGAGATCAGCAGCAAGACAATTACATGGCCGGATGGCTATCTTCAGACGTGTTTGGACTTTGAGCCAAGATCAGCAACAAGACAATTACATGGCTATCTTCAGAAGTGTTTGAGCTCTGAGCTGAGATCAGCAACAAGACAATTACATGGCTGGGTCGCTATCTTCAGACGTGTTTGGGCTCTGAGCCGAGATCAGCAGCATGACAATTACATGGCTTGGTCGCTATCTTCAGACGTGTTTGGGCTCTGAGCCGAGATCAGCAGCTAGACAATTACATGGCCGGATGGCTATCTTCAGACGTGTTTGGGCTCTGAGCCGAGATCAGCAGCATGACAATTACGTGGCCGGGTGGCATGTAACTCCAGCGCCCACTAAATGGGCTGAGGGTCCCTCTACAGCTCTCCCTCTCACCTTCTGCTTAGCTTAAGCTCTGATGATTTGCCAAGCAGAGCCCAAACCCTTTTTTAGCCCTGTTGCTTTATAGCACCAAAGCGCACATAATGACGTCAGCGCGCCGGTTGGCATAAGACATTCGGCCAGAACCCGCTGTCCCTCATTTTGCCGATTTAAGTCAAGCCGGTCCAGAAAAATCAATGATGTATTCCACCACTCAAAGAGCCATTTTCCACTTTCAATAAACAGTGAAATTAGCATGGTAACCTAATTTTACAACACAAATAAAGCAACATTAACAGTGCAATAATGAGCAACCACTCATACCAGACGAGTTCAACAGTATTCGTTAATAAACTCATTCAGTTCTCGCTGCAGTCAGTTAGCGCATCGTCTGGTTTTATTGTATGAGAAAACTCATAACCTAAGGCGGAGTGCTGGACTGCCTGTCCTACCCCGCTGCGGCCTGGGCAGGATAGTCGATTGCATTTCACACAAGAAGAATGAATTCCATGAAGTCCTGATCAGCAGTGTTAGAAAAGGACACACTCGGGTGAGAAAAGTATATTAAACAGAGCGTTCTGCTTTAATTGGAATGTGGGAAACTGCTGAATATCCCCACTGTGTTTTTCCTTACGGGAAACTACGTTTCCCTCTTTAGCCAGGCTACGGTGAATCGATGGCAGTTTTCCGCTCCGAAAAGCATGCCGTCTGACTCTTAGTGGCCTCTGACTCTTAGTCCATTTTGCCATGTGCCAGGGTGTAGTGACCCCTCTATGTGTAATTGACGTTTCAGACAGGGCAACGAGTTCTCTTTGACGGCACAGTGAGCGTCGCACATAAATCACAGCAATCCTGGTCACACTGCCAAGGGAGACCTTTCACATAGGGACTCCCGGATACGTTATTCCAGTCTCTGCTCAGATGTGTTTCTGTGTGATAGTCTGTCAAAACCCGTGGGCCTGAAACGGGCTTCCTATTTTCCTTTCCCTTCCACACTCCCCACCACCACAAGGGGATCTGGTGTCTCAGGATACGGCCTCAGGGTTGCAAAAGGGCACAGTGGCTGTTGTGCTTGTGGGACACTTCTGATGGACAGCGACAGGGTCTTCTCCACTTTGTTTGCACTGGAGCTGAAGTGCAAACTGCCTGCATGTTCTGGTTCTTTTTGTGAATTAGTCCCCCGACAACACGGTTTTGTCCACTTTAGTGGTTGACCAGTAGAAATGACAGGAGGGGAACGGCCAGTTGAAGGTGACTTTGAAATCCTCTGCCATCCCTCCCTGAAGGGGATGGCGTTTCCGGGAACCGTTGATCATTGGCCCTGGTGTTGGCTGGGTGTCGACCGGCCTCATGGTCACAATGCCACATCCTCTCGGAGAGAAACGCGCCGTCCGCACATTATCATCCTGTAAATAATTACCATCTCCTAGAGAATAATAAGACAGATCTGGGCCCGGAGCCCATACCTTCTCCTCTCCACAAAACTGGAATTGTGATCTGTGACGTGGCGATGAAAGGGGGGCAGAAAGGGCCAGAGAGACCACGCTTGTCTCATTCTTGTGTGGGAGTGTCCTGAGTCTTTAAAACTACTCTCCATGGGCAGAGTATAAATTATTCCTATCTGCACGGTCTGTTCTGTCTGGGCTATGGCTCATAAACCTTGCAGTCTATGCAGGGAGCACATTTCTCATGTGAGCTCAGAAGCAGCCCTAGTGGTGTGTTCTCTGGAAGTGTGAAAATGCAAACAGGTACAGGCAGGGTGCATCGTCATGTGGCAGACCCGGTACTGGTGGATATTAGGTTTTTCTGCAGGGAAAATTTCGCTTTTGCCGTCATAACTGTACTGGCGTGCCCCGCTCATTCAATTGCCAACCACGCCACCCGCATGTCATCCACACAGGCCTCATTGCAAAGCAGCACTCTCTGCTTTGCTTCAAACTGCCTATCAAACGGCACTGCAGCCAAGGTGGTCACAGCAGACTGTGGTGAATGCCTGAAAACACGGTGGCCACCAGATGGCAGCAGTTCACAATAAATAAAGGAAAGGAGGAGAAATTCCACAACTGGCGCGAGGTCACAGCATGCGTTGTGCCAAACGCCTTGTGGACATTTGCCCGAGCTCACCATGGACGGGGCAGAGGAGGAGGTTGAACGCGCTCGTTATACGGTGAAAGAGTGACGGCCGGTTCTCACAGCTGGCATTTCTCTGTCATTACAAAGCTTTTCCGTCTGTAGTTTGGTTCATCAGTTGCATGCATTGTGGATGCAGGTGTCGAGCGACGGCGGCGATTGCCTCAGACCTCTCCATCCCAAGTGTGTAATGATTTCCCGTTTAATTCATAACATGATGTGAGCCACGTTTTTTTTATCATGTTCTTTTCCCGTGTTTTGCAAAAACTAATAAAAAGCCTTGAAATCCTCCCATGGATATTTCGTTTCACCCAAACACACACGAAGAACCGTAGCCATTTTCTCGAAGAATAGAAGGAGAGCGACCAGAATTGTCAGCTTAACGTCACCCCAGGCAAGACGCAGAAGCATAACAGGCAAAAATGTATCATGGTCCAACCCCACAGGACTGTATTGTAAGCAGTATCCAAGACTACAGGTTTAAAGGGCCCGGCCTGTACCAGTACCAGCACTCTGACAGACAAGAAGGAATGCAGACCTGAATGCCCTTGATTTTAATTTCAGTGTGTTTTGTGTTATTATCTCAGTCATTTGTACAGATTCCCTGACAGACAGGTAATAAATGGTTGAAGATTTTTTTTAAAGGGTGAAATAGTGACGTCTTTTAGGTCGTGCCACTTTGGTTTGGATCTTCCTTCTTGCCTGCTCAAAGAAACATTAAGATGATGTCATATTTGCAAATAATTGCGAAACCATCTCTGTTCTGTTTTAATTCAGCACCTTGAATAAACAACAGTTCATGTAGCCTGCACTGATGTTTTGTGAAAACCCACGTCGACTATTCCGCAGCACATTTACACGCTGGATTCCAAACTTCAGGCAAGGTACATTGTACCAGTGTATCTCAGTTCAGTTTTGAAGATTTCAGGTTCAGAGTCAAGTGGCCTAACCATTACATCACACGCCCCCCTGTAAATACAATGTGGGTGGTACACTGAAGTCAGAGTCGACCTTGGTGGTTTCTCTGACCACTTACGATGCGATGATAAAGAGCAGACAAATTGCTTTTTTTTTTTATCGGCCCGTTCAATCTTCCGTGATGAGTTCGTTTATATCAATCTGGCTGGGGGGCGGGGTGAAAAGTCACCTGATTGCTCTTGTTGACATTGCCAACAGATTCCCGGACTGGCTCTTGTGATTTTTTTTCTAAAGTTGACAAAGAGGATAAAAGGGGGCTACAAAGACACCGATATAAATCGTGTCTGTCATCGCGTCAGGCTGTTGGTTTGTATCTACCGGGAATGTTGTCTCAGTTCAATCCAGCTCTGCGCACATCGGGTCCCTCTGTTTTCCTTAGATGTTGGAGGATGCCTGGGTTAGACGTGGCAGAGCTGCCTTGACCAAAAGGTTTGCTGGGTTAAATACGCAACATTTTTTAACCACTCTCAGCATCAATGACGGGATTTGGAAATGTATTGGGCAGGGCTTGCCCAGTACGAAACGCCCGGTTTTGTGATCAGACGTGCAGACGCACTAGACTGGGCAGCTATGGGCATGGTGGCTGAGAGGAGGCCTGCATCCAGGATTTTCGCTGGCCATGGTTCCCTAGGGACAGGTACTTTCCATGCATATCTTTGTTATATAAATCAACCACTTGCGAGGCATACTTGTAACCGTGGATGCCATAATTCCAGTGGCGCTTTCCACATCGGGCTCACAGACAATCCCACATGAAAGGTTTTAACAGTCTGCTAACCTGGGAGAATGCGCCGGTCACGGAGACGAGCGCAAAACCCAGGCCTGCGCCACCCAGGCGGGAGGCACGTTGTAAATTACCGGCCCTTTTAATTAAAGATGGATGATTGCTTGCCTCTAACGTTACTGGTTGGAGGCTCGTTTTTCGTGACAGGGAGCAGAACCGGGATGTAGTAAATACTGGCTTCTGTCTCATTAAAAGTTACTTTGTTTTCACAGGCATGGATGTTGTAATCGGTGGAGAGATCGCTTGGCTGTGAAGCCTGGCTCAAAGCTATCCTGAATGAAAAGCAGTGAATTTAGCTAGCTGTGTCTCAGCGGCTGCTCGTTGAATGCAATGCAGGGCAGGACGATGAAATAAAGTGTACAGAACGCACCCGATATAAGCAGAAACAAATCGCAGTGCTGGGGTAATGTTGAGAACTTCTCCAGTTCTGACCAGTTTTATTATGGGAAGGTTTCACAAACTGGCCATCCCACCTGTCAACAGCTTAAGACGGGTGGTTGAGGTTACACAGAGGATTGATCCCTTTGTGACAGCTGGCACAGATAACTGCGGATTTGAAAAGTAACGATGATCTCCCTTATTCAGGTTCAGGCTCATCTTGAAAGCTCACATCTTGACCGCCTCTGTTGTCTCATGACCTTTCAAACCCACATACACACATTTCACTGCGAAGTGGCGTCCAGTTAGTTCAATTACTCATCCAATTCCCCGGTAATTAGGCTACATTCTGATGAAAGTGAGTTAAATTTCCTAACAAGGCACGTTCTCCTAATGGGCAGCGCAGCGAAGCATATGTAAAGATTTGGTTCTGGCAGGAGATCTGCGTGTGAGCTGTTGGCCACACAGTGATTTTGGTGAGACGCGGTAGAGTACATCTGCCCTAATTCCCCTGGCAGGCCAAGCCTCCATCCCGTTTGATTCTGGCATGTTTCCACATTCCCATCGTCAAACCCCTCACCCCTCTCACACTCACACTCACACTCACACACACACACACACACAGGAAATGCATGTCACTGGTGGTGGAAACACACGGTCTGTTTTCGCCTCTTCGGCTCCTCGCCCCTTCATTCAGTACCCACGACGGGAACGCTCGAGTGTAAATATTTGGCCACTGCAGTCTCCGGAGTAGCTCTGTGGTATTGCGGCGAGCCGAAGCTTTGCAGAGCTCTTAAACGGATGGGTGGCCCGGCACACTTTGTTTCCCAGCGCGATGAAATGATTGATCTCTACCTAGCGTTCATTAATAGTGAATTACAATTTCATCCCTCTCTCTGAGTGCAAAACCAGATAGTGGACCATTGCGATGGCCACTTTTGGGAGCCCGTCTATGCGTGAGCTGCTGAAATCAAAGGCAGTTCCTGGAACGAAGGCGGTGTTAAGCATTCCGCAGAAATCTCATGATATCGCTGAGGATCGAAAAAGAAAGATTTACGCGTCTCGACGAACAACGCGAAATGTACCAAAACTTTCTCTCCGATGGGGGAATTGTCAAACGTTGTTTCCTTTCATTCCAAAACACACAAAAAAAGGAAAGAATAAAGAGCTGTCCTTCTTGGTTTGGTTTTTATTTCTTTGGGTTTCGTGTTCCAGAGATGCTTTGTGAATAATGAAGATTTGTTTTTTTTTTGGGGGGGGATTTTGGGCAAGCTTCCCTCATTTCAGTACATCTGCAGTTTGTTTAGAGGGCCTGTGCTAACCGAAAAGCTCTATGTTGATAAACTAAAGTGACTGCCGTGTAGAACGGCAATCCCAAAACGCAAAACACGTGAAAATCAAACGGTTTGATTGAAATCAATTTGGAGCGGTGTTGGTTTATCTATCTATTTGTTTGCATTGAGACACTGTGCACAGCCACAGCCCGTTAGGCTGTTTGCAACACGCAGGATGTTTCTGGTTGGCGACCCACTGCTCAAAATGTATGAAACCAAATGGTTTCCAGGGTGCTATGCATGGTCACTGTCTCAACTGCGCAAAGCTCTGAGAAGTTCCAGGCAAAAAGCGCTTGCTTATCTTCTGCGGTGCCCACCGGCCATCTGCGCGCAGCCTGTCGGGTGTCAGAGGTTAATTTACAGACAGGCAAATTCCGTGAGACCTACCATAACTTCTGCACAGAGTTTTGGGGACCGGAGTTGGCTGAAGTCATTTCGAGCTCATTTTCAGGGCTTTCACAAATCCGGGTTTAACAAAACCAGACCCCTTAATGGAAAACTTACTGGATGGTGAAGAGTGAAAAGCAATTGTTGGACCACTTTCAGGAGATTCCTCTCTTGGGGATGAGGGTTCTAGACCTAACAAGGTATGTCAAAAGCCATCAGGGAATCTGGTAAGTTTAGTACATATTAAACAGCATATGAAAATACAGATTTAAACCAGCGTCCTTTTTAGAAATCTTTAGGAACACTTCCATAAATAAATCGTGTGGATCACAGTGAAAATTTGTTTGTGTTAAAGTTAAAGCCCTGGAATCAAGGGGTATCGATTCTGCCACCCAGTGAGGTGTTCATAGGAAAGCGAAAGAAGAGGTCCAATGAGGGATGTCCCCAATGATTGCGTCAAGGTGAAACCCAATGATTGCGTCAAGGTGAAACCCAATGATCGCGTCAAGGTGAAACCGCTCTCCTGACTCACAGAACCTGATTCGCCCTGATCTCGCTCTGAGTAGCATATGTAGCATCAGGAAAGGAATCAAGACAGTGGTGCAACCTCTCTATTTCGTTTATCTTCGCTCTTAAACTTCTTTTACTTCTCTCTTATATCTCCCTGTGCACACTGCACCCCAAAAACAGTCCCTGTCACCACGGATGATAACTCCCCCAGGACATCCCCCAGGGGATGTTACAGTAGTCCCGGGTTTAGAAAGCCATGCAATGCCAGGAATATAATTAGCTTGACTCTTCGTAGCAACAACATCTTGCCAGGGCAGTAAAAACAGTGTGCACCATGAAGAAACCATGAAGAAACCATGAAAAAACCATGAAGAAACCATGAAGAACTGCCGCGGCCCATATGTTAGTCGTTTAAGTGTTTGGCAGAGAGAGGATGTTGCAACTGATGGTCCAGATTTTCTGGTTCAGCGGACAGAAAATAAATCACCCCGGCGGAGAGGAAAGATTCCGCTGCCCTCAGCTCTCAATGAGGTCAAGAAGTAAATAAGCAGTAAGGGTCGCTTCCGGTCAGAGTCTTCCCCCAGTTCATACCAGTAAGACGTGTCTGCAAATTTTATACTTTTTTTTACGCTTCTATAAATAGTCCCAGAAGCCCCCCCACCCTTGCCCATATTCCCATCTGGTTAATGCATATAGCTGGCTCTGGCGAATTGTGTTACAAGAGTGATAGAGAGATGTCTAAAACTGAAGCAAAGTCCTCCTTTGCAAATGTTGGAGATGGAAGGCACTGTCCACGCAAGAAGAGCCAAGATGCTGCGGCTGCCAGCTACACAGCTGAAAGAAGGGCTAGTCTTTTCCCGATTGGAAACGTTGTGCAAAGATGTGAATGAAGACGGTTTGAATCGTCAGGGCTGTGGTACATGCTGGGGGCAGTGTTCTGATTCTCTTCAGAAAAGTTCTCGCCTTTACCCGTAGGTGTGTTACGTTCGTGCAGCGCTGGGAAACCGCAGTTTGGCTACCTTACCACTACCCACAACATAAATTATTAGCGATCGTCGGGTTTCTAACTAGCTCTTGTTCAACCTCCTGGTAAATCCATAACTTTGCCGCAATCAAGTATGTTTATTAATTACCAAACCATCTTGATTATGAGACCATTCATTTGCCGTGGGAACGTTTATTAAAGTCCTGAAAATTCCTTCCTTCCATCATCGGACAGCTAACTGCACTCTTGAGGAAGGTGTTTCACTGAAACGCCAAGGGCCTGAAACCAGTTTGAACTCATAAAACGCCTCTCAGAAGAAGTGCGATTAAAAAAAGAAAATGTGGATAATCACAGCGGTGTGAGCGCAGTTTGTTCTATGTAGCTGAACAAACAGCCATAAAAATGTCACTGAGATCATCATAAACGAGCATGGAAGCTCTTTTGGCTGGGAGGCAGCAATCCATCCAGACGCTCAGGCTGTTTTGGTTCACTTTCAGAGAGCCGGTCTTTCCACACATTGAACGCTTTAAAGTGCTGTCGTGAATCCTAACGGCCAGAATGAGTCGGTTCTGATCGCTTGTGCTTTTTCGCCTGACTCGGGAATTTTAAGCGACTTGTAAAATGTTTGACTGTGGTGAGAAATTACACGAGATTAAAACCATTCGTACAAAGACGCTGATGGAGTTCATTTCCTAAACTCCCAGGTTGTGAAAGTGCCGTACACCGTGGAACGGCTCTTCGGGAACAGAATTAAGGGTTTGGCGGATCTTTACCAAAACACAATTTATCTATGTAAAAGATTTGCATGTTTGTGTCTTCATCTTTAGCTTCACTGGTGTTGATCACCGTCTTGTACAAAACGACTGTTTTTGGTTACATAAGTAAAAGCTTCTAAATGTCAGCATGATACTAGTGTGTAGGAGAGGTTACTCAGTAATTCATAACATTGGCAGGGGAACTGGATTTGGTATCAGAAGGTTAAAGAGGCTAATCTCTGGTTTGTCTGCGAAACTTAATTGCGATCACATCAATACACGTCCACTTGTCGGACCTCAATCAATTAAATAGCTGTAAACAACAGTAAGTCTTCACTGGTCTGTTTTTCTAAAATAATGGGAAAAGCAGAGGGAAAAGCTGTCCATTTGCAATGGTAAATAGGGGTAAGATGGAGGAACTCTTTGCCCAGTTCACCCTTGCTGTTGTCAGTCGAGCAGCCTTTAGCGCGCTGGGGTGAGCGTAGGACGGCCCCCGTGGCCGGAGAGCCCTGCGCACCCTGGAAGAGGGCCTCCGTTCCTTGGGCCTTTCTGGGAGTCCAGAGCGGTTAGGCCGACTCAAGCCAGGTTTGTCTCCTACGAAGGTTCTCTCGCGACTCTCTCGCGACGCCAATCGCCGCCGCCGTCGCCTTTCACAGCCACCACCCCTCCAGCCCTTCGTGCACGTGAGTTATAAGCGGACAAGGGGGAAAAAAGCACAGCTGAGTTCCATCAGACTCCGTCTCCGCACTCCACAAACAGGCCCGAGAGGCGGTGGGTCCGATCAGAGGCACTCTCGACCCGCTCCACGGGCCGCAGATTTGCAGGACGAGGTGTGGGGAAAAATGAGGCAGGCCCGGGAAGATGGATGGGGGGGGGGCACTAACCACACTCACACACACGCTGGGGTGGGGGCTCTGCTCCCTGACACGGCTGTCTGGAGAAACATACAAATGCCAGGACCACACCAGCAAGGGAAACAAATGAACAGCGTGTCCACCGGCGCAGTTACAGATGTCTCATGTTTCCTGGACTGCTTTGTGTGTGTGGAGAGAGCTAGACAAAGCCTCCCAGTTCGTGTTGGACTTGCAGTTCACTACTCCAACTTTATACCAGTTAGCTGGGTAACCCTGAAGAGGACGGCTCTCCTGGAAAGAGAGAGAAGCCAGAATAGGTTCCATTTACATTTCTAACCCATCGCAAGTTCTTTTTGTTTAAATGTGAGGCTGTTGTTAGCGCATGTGTTTGACTCTGGTAAAACACGCCACTCCCGTGTGGCTTCAGCCCAAACGATTATTTTGCGATTCACAGGACCGAGCCGCACTCTGTCCTGATTCGTTTTTTATCCGAAACAAACAATCACGCGTCTCTCATCAGCTCCGGACTCACGGCTTAATGCAGACGTTTAGACAGACCTCGCCTCTTTATCTCATTTTCATTTTCTGAAACACAATCTCACGCCATTAAGTTTTATTTTTGGAGAAAGGAAAGGGAAACCGAGGTGGACAAGATTCGGCAACGCTGCTTAATGTTGCCCCTAATGAGATTTGGAGTTTCGGATTTCCTCGGCAGAGCGGGAGGACAGAGAAGAATTGGGCTCAAAGCTAAAGCTAAGGTTTAAAATATCATTACAAAATTAAAACGGCCCTGTTATGTGATTGCACTACAGCTATCTGGACTGTGTAAACAGTCATGGCTGCTTCACAGTGAACTGTATTTAGGTAGACCACCAGTCCTTTATGAGCAAGGTGCTGTAATCTTTTAAGGTCTACCTCCGCAGGGTCTGTTTTCTTCCCTGTAAAAAAAACAACGAATCAGCCTTTTGTCTAGAGATGCGTGATTCTGTTTATACTCATGCACATACTCTTGCAAACTCACATAGGATTGGCGAGATTAACTTGGTAAACTGGTCTCCAAATTGCAAAAATGCCAAGGATGTGTCATCTCTTTTGTGACTTACATCTGCTTTGAGGAGTTCTAATCTAGCGTTTGGAAAGCAGTGGCTCTGAAAATGAAACCTTACAGAATATCTGAAACAGAGATTTACGCAATTTAGGTTTTCTGTCCATAAATGGAAAAAACGTGTTTACAGAACGAATCTCAACATGGATTGAATCTGAGGTCCACTGATGCTTCAGTGGATTATTTAAAGACGCTACAGTGTCACGATTAAAGAAAAGAATACGGAAAACAAAAACAGATCTGCTGATAAATATTTGTTTCTTGTCTTTGGCTTTCCAAAGCATAAAAACCTTCACTGTGCGGTGGTAGAACTAATTACAGCGGTAGCCTTATTCCCCAGAACTTCCACCCTACTACACCGCCACGAGGGTGAACAGCGGGGAGATTTAAAAGTTCCTAAATGCACCTGGATCCGCTCCCTGCCATGCTCAAGATGTCCAGCCCATTCTCATCAGAGGTCCACTGGCAGAGGCCCCTTTTCATGCATAACTTCTCTGGAAGTTTGTTTTAGAAGCAAAACAGGGAGGCCCTTGAGGGAGTACTATCAAAACACTGGCGGTTCACTGCAAACCCCTTTGGATCTTTGTGTACCCCCCACCACCTTTAGCTAAGCTCGTAGCCCATTTGGGACCGTCAGAACCTCCCTGTGGCAGTACCTTTAATGGCGAACAGGTCTTGCTTACGGGTCTGCTGCAGCACACAGTACTTGATTGTTTGTAAGAGATCAGAGAGGGTCCCGCTCTGAAAACACGCAGTCAGGGCCTCTGCAGAAAGGAGAGGCCCTACTGTTCTCAGCTGGTCCTGGTGGAAAATCCACTCTTACCGAAGGAAAGAGAATGAAAGGAGGAGAGAGGATTAGCAATCGCAGAGAGTTTGCACCACGGTCTGGGGAAAGAATGGGTCTACGGACTTCGGATTGGGTAAGCTTACCGAGTGAAACTTAGTAATACTTATAGCCCTTCATAGTCGGTTAAAGGACCAGGTTTAGGACTCAGGTTTTTGAGGATAATTGGCAGGTCACAAAAAAGGCTGAGGGTCCAGAAAGGCTTGTGGTCGTGACCAGTTGGAACGGAACAACGCGGACGTGCTGGCGGACTCCTTCCGACCGAGCTGTCATGGAACCTTTGGTAACGCCGCTTCCGGCTAAGACGGGCGTGTGAGGACTCACGTACCACTCCTCTGAAACTCCCAGACATGGCCAGCCGAGATCCGGATCAAACCTACGATCCCCGGCTCGTAGTGCTCAGCCTGCCCAGTGGTGAGCGTTTCTCTTCTGGCAGAGTCACGCAGGAGGCTCCATTAGTTGGCATCTGAGTGTCAGTTTCGATTCTGTCTTCGGAAAAGGTCTCAGGTGACACAACTTTGCTGATCTTTACTACAGATCCAATCCGAAGATGTAAATGTATTTCGTTTTTTTTTCTACTATTAAACCTACCATCAGTGTTATGGATTTGATGATCATGCTAATTCTTCGCCAGATGCATGTATATTGAAACATTAAATCTGCAATTCCACGCTGTTGCGACCCTGAAGTATCCTTTAGATGAGACAGCGGTGTTAACCATGCTCACCCTTCCTCCTACCCCTGAACCCTGACTCCTCTCTCATCAATAACAAAGATGATGATGATAATAATAATAATAATAATAATAATACATGCATTCTATGAATAAAATATTATTAACCACACCATATTTCTGCAGTTGGAGAATCTAAAGTGCATGAGACACTCTAGATATTGATAACACACGCAGGAACAAACCAAAATAAATCTATTGTTTGTTCAATACGTTAACATTGACAAAAACTGTATGATGGTTTGAAGTGAGATAGCTGTTTCCAATTAAGGGAACATTTTTCCCTTGTTTTATTATTTTTTCCTTCTAAAGTTCACACGGTTAAATCACATACAATACATTTTCCCATGTCTACTTGGTCGGTAACTTGATAATGGAATTAACTGTGTGAAAGCAGTCCTAAAACTACTGATAACGTTCCAACCTCAGGCCAACCTCAAGCTTGCTAAGCTGGCTAACTGCAAGATGTGTGAAATGACTTCTAACGGATTGGTGTACATGTACACACTAAGCGGGGGTTCATGCCCCCTGATGTAAATCTGTAGTGTCAGGTGTTTTTTAAGGGGATACTGCTGTTTTTGTAATGTGACTTTTGGGTTTGAATGGGCCAAAATCATCTTGATTGGAGACCCAAAAAACCCCAAAAAACAAAATAACAACAGCAACAACAAAAACAGCAGAGAAAGCTCTAGGGAAGTATTAAGTTGCCAGCGGTTCCTAGGGAAAGCATCACCAGAAGTCTTCTTTTTGTATGCAAAATAATGCTAGCGATACTGGGCCAGCTTATTAAACAAGCTCCAATGAAACTCAGATCTGACTACATCTGGGCCAGGAGACACATGCGATGACAAACAGGACATGTTACGCGGGTTCGAAGCAGCCGGCAATCAATGCCAGCCAAGGCAGAAGTGGGATTCATCACGCTTTGGCAATGCCTCAACCTTCTTCAGGCTGCAGAGAACCAAAGCGGAGTTCAGTGAACCCACCTTGGGGTGGCCTAATCACTGTTGGCGGGTCCTCTGGGATAGGGGCCCGGTGAGGGGGACTCAGAAGCGATGTTTCAATGCATTAACACTTCATTTGTTTAGCAGATGCTCTTATACAGTATAGTGGGTCAAACCAGTGAGATGTAGAGACCAAGCTAAAATGTCCTAAATACATTGTGCAAGAAACAACAATAACCAGGTAAACAGGAAACAGTGACGTTATCTAGCCAGAGGGCTTTGAGCTATGAAATTCAGCATAATAGACATTGTAAATATAAATAGCACTCTCATGTACAATGTGTCACCAATGTGTATCCCTTGGGATAGCAGAATTCGCATTGGCATCATTGCAAATTTTTTATTCAATTTACACACCTCGATAACATCATGAGAACAAGAGCAAAAATGTACGTATGATCACTCTTTCACAAACAGGGTTTCATCATTTCACCGTGTGAGTGGAAACAAATGTTGACTTCTCTTCCTCAAACGAACCATGTGACCTGACCAGCGCTGACACAGAAAGCAACTGCGTTCCCGGCTGACACATAATATTCTTTTAACTCAACAGCTGTCATGCGCTCACCTATAACCCCCCACCCCGATCACACCTGCGGGAGGAGAGAACGGAACCATTGGACAAGCCATCTGGGAACTGTCCGTCTGTACAGGGCGTCTTCACCAGACCTAGCGATAGAGCAAAGGGCAGCGAACAGGTTGCAGGACGCCCACGCAACGTGAAAGGTGCGTTACTGAAAGCTAAACACTGGTGTATTACTCAGCCCTGTTTACAGAGGGTCCTGACAGTGTGTGTACACTACAGGGACTTCCTGGTGGATATTAACAGCCAATTGAGCCGGTTCTGTTCTAAAGCGCCCGTCCCATTATGGCCCCTGATTGATCGTCGCTTTGAGAGAGGTCACATTAGATTATCTTTTATGGGACGCGCGAGTGCTCCTTAATAGCGTGTGCATGTACAGGAGCGGGATGGAATGGAGGCATCAATCTTTCCCGGGGTTATGGAGGAAAACGCAGAGTAGCTGGTTGTCAGGAAGGTGGGGCTTTACCGGGAGTCTGCCCTGTAGAGGAGAGAGAGCCGGATGCGGGAAGTTCTGGGGCTTGAGAATGTCAAAAACTTTAAATTTACATTCAAAGGAGGAAATAAAATATTTACTGTGTAGACTTAGGCATACACTTAACCACTACCAGAAATAATTTAATCCCGGTCTTTCATTCATTGTTTCAGCTGTTTCTCAGCGTGATCCCTCTCATTTTCTCTCACTGACATTTCCTGTAAATGTATTCCATTCCAGTAGAGGGAGCCAAAGTTCCAGGTTCCTATCAAATCTACCCTCTCGGAAGCAGGAATACGGGGATATGACCTGAATCATGTTTTTAAGTTTTCTCTTTCTTTACCAAGTTATTAACAAGCTTTATAATTATCAAAACAAAAAATAGAGCAATTCCACAGCGTCCACTGCGGTTTTGTGATGGACTACCCCTGAAGTACTCACATAAATGTCCATCAATGTCGAAAGCTGGTCAAGTAGAGTTTACAGTACAAAGTCTGTGACTATTGTTATTGGTTCAAATCCCAGCTGGGACACCCACTATACCCTCCGTCATGGTTATTCCTTAGCATTACTCCAGAAAATGAAATCCAGCTGTCTCAATGAATAATTGATGTTAAACATAGGCGATGTAAATCACAGTAGATCAGAGGATCTCCTAAGCAAATGAAAAATGAAATGTAAACAAAATATTTCTATAGCAATTTTATTCAGGTGCACTCGTAAAGGGCAATCAGTTAGGTAGTGACATGTGTCCTTCTGAAAAATAACTGAACAGCCCCAGGGTTGGTTGTGAAATGTTGGTCTCCAGGTGGCTCAGCATTTCAATTTAATGTTATTTTAATTTTTCTTATGATACATTCATAACTTGTGGTCACACCTGACAGACATCCTTCCACTGAGGTTCGTTATCGGAGACCGAAAATGAGGTGAAATGTTTGGCTGTGAGTTCAGTCGATTCCCTGAATGGCCGTGGATGACAACAAATCCAGACAGCAGAGTAATACCGCACTTTTAATCTTAACTGAACACACCAGTCACTGCGCTCCGCTGACGGCCTTTACTTTGAACACACCAATCAACGGGCTCCGCTGATGGCCTTTACTGCGAACACACCAATCATCGGGCTCCGCTGACGGCCTTTACTGTGAACATAACAATCATCGGGTTCCGCTGACGGCCTTTACTGTGAACACACCAATCACTGGGC
This sequence comes from Hiodon alosoides, assembly GCA_025775065.1. NCBI lineage: Eukaryota > Metazoa > Chordata > Actinopteri > Hiodontiformes > Hiodontidae > Hiodon > Hiodon alosoides. Next base: position 29,985 of record JAOYSI010027067.1, read on the forward strand.
TCCGCTGAAGGCCTTTACTGTGAACACACCAATCACTGTGCTCCGCTGGTAGCCTTCACTGTGAATTCATCAAATTAACTGGGTCTGTATCCAACCACAGAGAGCAGTTAGCATGAGCCTGCTGTGGCTTCACACGTTAGTCACAACACACTTTACCACAGCACTGCAGGCAGTAATTATGTTGTAATTAGTCACTCAAAAAGAATACTTTTCACATTAAAATGTGTAACTATAGGAAATGCATGCATTAAAAGTAATGACTAAAATTAAACCTGTCGTGGTAGCAAAGGCTGAAGGACAGTCTGGTCAGAATTAGATGTTTTGTGATTTTTATAACTACAACTACAATTTATTAACTAAACTGACCTCTGCAGTGGAAATGTAACAGTACTGTAAGTGTATGGTTCATTCTGTAAGTATGATCCGATGCCTTACAAGCGAAAAAGTTAAAAAACTGCACCAATCCAATCCCCGATACCTCCAAGCCTCTTGAAAAAGAGCACATGTCCTTGTAGTGTCCCACAATGCATTTGACTATGACAGCACTGGGACTGTGACATTTTACAGGCATTTAGCAGCCGGGGCTGCAGTGACAGGACACATCTCACTGATATTAACAATAAATAACGTCCCGGTGGAAAATTCACCGGTCAGCTATTTCTACTCCTCCAGGGGAACTCAAGCTGACAGGGTCTGCTTTTGTGCGGTTACCATGGGAAAACGAGCTCTATCACCGTCTCTGCTCTCCTGTCCCGAGCACACGGATCAAAGGCTAGACACAGAAACGGGGGTTGACTTCACTGAGCGACGCAGAGGCGAGCACAGAAAAACACAGAGGTCTGAGTAAATAACAGGCACAAGCCATCTTGCAACGTGCCAGAGGTTGAACTGAGGTCAGCATGCAAACCTTAATGTAGCGATGTGACCAAATGTGGAAAATATATTTAACATCTGGACTCGGCAACACACCTGAATAAAATATAGTTTTTTGTTTTTTCCCCAGATCTCCTTGTTAACGCAAAACCTGAGGATTTTATCTTTCGTTCTTTTAAAAAGAAAGAAAGAAAAAACTATACTATATAGGATTTGTAGGATCACCTTCTAAAATACCAGAAAAAAAATTCATGGGTATCCAGAATTACAATGAGATTATGTACACACAGGCTGATTCACTGTCCTCACGTACTAATTAACGCACAATTTGTTAGCGACAGTGCGGTAAAGATAACGTAGGAGTGCAGTTTTAAAAGTGTGGAGTCACTGAGCTATTGATGTTAGCGAAACGGCATGTTTTTTAAATGGTTTGTTTTTTAAGTTTTGATAAAAGATGTTGCTTAAAAAGGACTTCATTTCACCAGGCTTTGCAGGTTATATCTTATTACCTCAAAAGCTACAGAGCCCTGATAACTAATCCACCACTCTACTGAAGACTGTAGATACTGCAGCTCTCTGCTACAATGTGCGTGTTACTCTCACTGTATTCACGAGTGTGAAAGATAGGTGTGTGTGCCTGTGTATGTGCCTGTGTGTATGTGTGTGTGTGTGCCTGTGTGTGTGTGTGTGCCTGTGTGCGTGTATGTGTCTGTGTGTGTGCCTGTGTGTATGTGTCTGTGTGTGTGCCTGTGTCTGTGTGTGTGTGTGTGTGTGTGTGCCTGTGTGCATGTATGTGTCTGTGTGTGTGCCTGTGTGTGTGTGTCTGTGTGTGCCTGTGTGTGTGCCTGTGTGTCTGTGTCTGTGTGTCTGTGTCTGTGTGTGTGTGTGCCTGTGTGCGTGTATGTGTCTGTGTGTATGTGTCTGTGTGTGTGTGTGTGTGTGTGTGTGTGTGTGTGTGTGTGTGTATGTGTCTATGTGTATGTGTCTGTGTGTGTGTGTGTGTGTGTGTGTGTATGTATCTGTGTGTCTGTGTGTGTATGTGTGTGTCTGTGTGTGTGTGTGAGACTACAGAGAATCTTGTTCTTGAAAGTTTGACTGAAACGATTGTAGACAGGCAAGTCATGGTCCTGGCTCTATCTTCTCTCGGCTGTTTGGATTGGTTAAACCAAACAAATCCCTGTGGCCAAGTGGGATGCTGGGAGGGAAAGGGGTGAGTGGAGTGGGGTGGGGTGAGGGGGTAACTCCTCCCGCGCTCAGCTGAACTCCTCTGCTACTTTACAGTAAACTCTTCCAGATGATTTATGAATGTTCCCTGGGCTGCGGTCTGTCTCGCTGTTCCCCCTGCACTATCAGCTGGCTGTGCACGGAGCTCACCGCAGTGGTGCACCACCGCCAGGCTCCCGTGCAGAGCGCCGTGCCGTGCCGTGCCGTGCCCCGCGGACCCCATTCCTAATGTGCCTACACCCGTGCATCCCACGCACTATTCTGCAAACTCACAGTACAGCATCAGCATGGACCTCCACGTGCAACACACAGCATTGACGTGGGAACTAAGTATTTACACTCAGTACCACACGTCAGCTCCTTCACCCCA
>JAOYSI010027078.1:15234-32449 GCA_025775065.1 Hiodon alosoides
TGGTTAACGCCATTGACTATTTTACTGGTTAACGCCATTGACTATTTTACTGGTTAACGCCATTGACTATTTTAATGGTTAACATCTTTTTTTTTTTTTTTTTGCTTTTAAAAAACATAACACTTCAATGGTGAAATAAAAAGATTGTAGACGAACATCTTTTACACATACCACGTGACTTTGACTTGTAGGGGAACTATCGGTGAGAGTTGAATGAGCTGGCGCTCGAGTCTCTGTTGCAACCCTCTCCACGTGCTTGTTCTTCAGTATTGTGTCAGTCAGCCAGACAGGATACCTGGGTCTGTGGTTTTTTTTTGACCCCCTTAGACCTGAAATAGCTGATTTGTCAAAATTTGCAATTTTGATGACCTTTTTTATTACAATGTCCTCTCGATATAACGTTAGCCTTGCCAATTGTAAGGGTACTATTGAGATCAATGCTGTGGCTCAGACACACTTCAAATCTCATATTCCGGCTTACGTGCAGATTCCACTAAAGTCAATACGATTCACAATGATATATAATTCCTGGAGTATCAGATTCTGTAACTGTGTTGAAAGCTTCCTGGCTGCAGCACATTATTTGAACCATTTTCCCAACTAGGAGACCACTTTTCAGATCGGATCTGTTGTATCTCCTGTTGACAAGCCAGATAATGGTGATGGATGTGCTGATACTTTCACATCAAGGGATGTTAGTGACACATTTCTATGGACCCTCACATCACCGGCTTACTGGGCACAGAGACGTTCCATAAATACTTAAACAGGCCCTGAGATCAAGGGCTTGTCTGGATCGTGTCAATCACTGGCATTTTCAGGTCAATCCATTTATTTAATCTTCGCTTCCTCAAGGAGTGATGTCATGACGCCATGCCTAAATCTCCTCCCCTTCAAAGATTCTATTTCCCTGTCAACGTGAATGACTGACTGAGTGAAGTTTCTTTATCGTTTATCATTGAAGGTATACATTTTGAAGTGGAATTTTGGAGAATATTGATGGTTTAAAACCTCCAAGCATTCTGCACAGAAAAGTCAAGGTCACACAGAAGACGTAATAACTGACTACTGTACGACAAAGCCAGAGCTTTCCCCAAAGCTGAACTCTGCTACACTAGACAGTTTCATACCCCAGACTTTTTGGTGCACAGGGAAGAGCCTCTGGATAATGGCCCTGCGTACACTTCTGGTGCTTACATAGCGATGCTGTCATGGGCCAATGAATGAAGTGTTAGAACGGTAACTGATGTGTTGACGCAGAGAGTACACAGAATTCATAGAAGTTCCATCTTTGGAAAAGTGCAGGATGACAGCAACAGCAGGAACCAGCTATGGCTTAACTAGACTCTTTTTGCTTCATCCTTGTTTCAGACTGAGGCTACACCGTATTTAGGCCCTATAGCCTATAACATGCAATGTCTTTCATCCTCCCTCTTCACAGGTGCCTATGATCTAAAGCTATATGAAACCATATTTCTGTCTTATGTCATTTATATTAAAAAGACGTAGAGGCAGGTGCTACTTTAATGCCCATCAAAATGTTATCGACCAGAGTAAATATTCCCAAATTCAATCCAATGGCTAATAAAAAGATCAAATTCACCCACTGGGGTGCACAGTCAGGGCCACCATACCGGCCCCTAGTGGCCAGGTGTTATAATAGGATTTTTTTCCGCACAGAGGTTCACATCTACAATTCAAAAGACACTACATAAACAACGGAGAGCTGATTCAAGTAGCCATGACCTAAACAGTGCGTTGTTTGGAAACAGAAGCTCCTGAAAGCGGCACCAACAGCTATTCAGTTTTGTATCCACCTGCACCCACACCTTCCTGCTGCTCGACTTGTGGTGCTGTTTTTCACTTAGCGTGGGCGAACCTTGCCTGGAAACTATCTCATCCCAATGATAGTTTCCAGACAACTCTCTCTGCTATGCGAAAACCAGGCCAAGGTACAAACAGCAGCATACAAATCTAAGCCTACGAACAGAAGGATGTAAAGACCTGTTGAATCCAGGAGGCTTTCATGGTGAGTGTTTTTAAAAGCCTGGGACAGTTTACCATACATCGTCAAAAGTCCTGTTGCCATACGGTGTCTACACTTCTTAAATACAGCAGAGTGTGAGGTGGAGCGATTCATTTCCATGATATACGTTATTGTTAACGTAAACTTGTAAATGCCTGGCTCATTCACTGTGACTGATTCGGCTTCAAATATCGGGAATTATGGAGTCTTCCGTCTGTTATTCTTATAGGTCACACACAGTATATTTTCAGAATGTACGCCAGAGCGAAATCCACGACTTCACAAACAGTCCCCACAGTGAAAAACGGCACACGAAAGACCTGTCTCTTCCTAAATAGGAAATGGGTTTTGCAGCGGTTTTGAATGAGTAACTCTTTGGACCGCAGGCCTGAACATTGGGTGCATTTCAGAATACACGACGCGGCCTTAAAGAGGGGACAACCAAGCACCTATCTCAATCGGCCTCCTAATTTCTTTCAGATGCATCGATAAAAACCACAACATTCATTTGATAATGAAAAGCCTCGGCTGAATAGCTGTCTGTAACTAAACTGTGACCACTGAACTGCTTAATGTCTGTGTAGCATACATGGATAGAAGCGTTCTTCCCTCAGGGTCAAACAATACAGATTAGGAATAGAGAACGGGTTGGGGGTGTGAGAACTGCATATCTAATGTCTAAACTGTCACATAACATTTCTCAGACATCAGAATCTGTAGTCGCAATGCATTAGCCTCAAGTAATAGCAACTCCTGGAGAAGTATTCGTATAACTGTGTCGGCCTGCAATGAATGGTAAGCATACATGTTCTTTATTGTTTTGCAGTGTTGCTTTTGACATGCGAAATGTTCATTTCACAGTGTTTTTTATCTTGACGGGGGCATATTAAATAAATACTCAACATAAATTAAGAATCATTCAGTGAGCGATAAACATTATTTACGCATTATTTACTCTGTGGAAATTCAATATTTAGTCACAACAAGATGTCTATAAATCTATTCAAATGCCTTGCATGAGAAACATTTTTAACCGACGCATCAGTAGGTACTAACATGTTAATTGGAACAAAACTCAGGTCCCACACCGTCCTCTCGAACAACATCTGCCTTTGTGTGCCAAGGTATTTATAGAAAATGTCAGGTCTGTCTGATTCATTGCAACATTCCAATGCATAATTGTGTATGCGTGATTAAATAAGAGAGGTAAAGTTATTTTAATAGCAGCGCAACAGTCAGTTCATTGAATTTTACTAACAACTTTATTATTTAAGCATATTTACAGACGTTCTGCCCTAACCGGCCCATGTGCTTCAGATGTAGTTGTAACAAAGCGATCAAGGACATTCCTCAAAACATATGATGTGCACAAAATGTCAATTGCCCATAAGTGATCTAATTTAGAATTTAGAATTAGTACAGGCTCAGCCAAGAAGACAGATCGTGACCATGACGATAAACCTCCTTCTCATCTCTGTTGGATTTTATGGCCTAATTACATTATTTGGATTCAAGTATTTTGGTTGGGAGAGATCTATCCAACAGTTATTCTACTGGGCAGACTTGGAATGTGCGCCATTTCCCTCAAGGAAGTGCAAAACAGAGCCCAGCCCCGTTCCGTTCTCTCCTTTCTCACAGTACAGAAGTGGGAGAGGGGAAAAAACACGCCTGTAAACTCTGTGCACCCCTTTCCTGGAGGTCCCACCTCACCGCTCCCGACAGGACAGCCCCTCCCCATCTACAGTAGCCCTCTTGTCCTCCGTTGCGCGTTTCGGCCACGCTTCATTATGAACCCCGGAGCAGCACCGGCATTCCAACTTCGTGGTTCCAGGCCCTCGCCAAAGGCTTCTCGTAGAGCTTACTTCTGATAAAGAAATGGATCCGTTTCCGCCGATGTTTTCTGTTGTCGCTCCAGTTAATTCTCCCTGTAGTTTAGTGAAAGCCTGAAACTGCATATCCTAATGTAAATGTGATGAGACTTTCTTTTCCATCATGGACAGCAGCAAAGGAGTTTCTCCTGAATCATCATTAGCTCACAATTTGTGGCAACAATAGCAAACAGAAGAGGCATCCTTGCATTTGGGATACAGTTTGAGGGTACAATAAATAAGTCATTACGTATTTGTAATCTTCTTACTCCAAAATCTCTGAAGAAGGCCAGTTTAAAGTCAGACGCAGCGCAATGTTAGTTAAAATATAATAAAACTAATCAGTGAAGTAGAACATTTTTACACCGTTGGAAGGAATCTCGGGTCATAATGGAAACGTGTCATTTCAATTAGTGTTTTTTTCTTGCTTAAGTCTTCTGATTAAGCCATGTTTTTCTTGGACTGCATAAAGGATGAATACTTCCTGATCCTTTTGTTGTAGTATTTTTCCAGGTTCCAAATAGATCCTTCCCCAGTCAGCTTTCTTATAAACAGGAACGAGATTCAGATTTCACTTTTTTCAAGTGAACTTCAAGTGGTGGTTACCTGCTGAAATTTCACCTTAATGATTAAACATGTTAATCTTCATGAACAAGAATGAAGCGGTCTACTGTGGACTTTTGGCAATGGTAATGACTATACACAGGGAATTCAGCTATAGGAAATCTTAACTTCTTAAGTGGAATTGGATAGTTATACCAGTACCGTTCCATTGCAAATGAACTGCTTTGTTAAACCAAGTTCCCAGCCTGAACCATGTCATGCCCTGGGTTATCTTTGCGGCTTTCTGTCCGTTACACATGTGCCTTGGGTGTGGAAGGCACATACATAAAACGCATTACCGATCATTACCATTTGAATTCTTTCTCGTGTCACTTTTCACTCTGAAGGAGTACGAGATTGGTGCATCACACAAGGTTAGGATGTCCAACTAATTCACAAAGATCTCATTACCTCTTCAAACCATAACCATGCCACATCATGAGGTTTCCATTATATTTTCAGAAAATCAAAAACCAGAGCTTTTTGTAGATAATTAGCTTTTTTATTCAAAGCACATGTATTATTTCTAAAATACATTTTTTTGCAGGAAAAAACAAACATTTTTGCTAATATTTTATTTGTACAAAAAGAGACAATACAAAAATACTAAAAGTGATTTTAACACAATTGTAGGTGTAGTTTTTAAAACTTTATTAAAATGCACTATCAAAAATCTACAATATTTATGTTTACTAAATTTAAAAAAAATATCTGTCAATCAATGCTTTTTAAGCAGCACTTTGTAAATGACACAGGTCATGACACAAGGTTTCATTCATAGTGGATATATCTAGAAAATGCTGATATATAATATTTCACATAGTTCTTAGTGATCTATACATTATTTATATATTTATATATAAAAACAAAAACACTCGTTGTGGAGAAATTATAGGACGGAATAGGAGAAAGCTGTACAACAGATTCACTTGGCTTTTGATTTAAAATACTGTAAAGTTATCTGAAATACTGTAAAGTTCCCAGGTTCCCGGGTTGTTATTAACACAAACAAAATGAGTTTAAGATCCATTCATAAACAAAGAAAAAAAATTTCTTTTTTAAAACCACAGTTTTTTTTCCTTTTCTTTTCAGTTCATATATCTACACGAACAGTCCTGTGCCCTTTGCGCTCAACCCGCTTGAGGTGGTGACACACGTTTTGTAAATGGCCCAGTTTGGCAGTGGATTGCCCCCCCCGACTTGTTAAATTCACTTTGATATCGGCACTCCGGCAGGGGCGTGCCGGGCGATCACCATAAACCCTCGGTTCCCATCTTTCCGGGACTTGCTCACCCAGGCCCTTCCCGACCAGCGGAAAGGGGCCCGTGCCCCACCCCCCCAGAATAAACCCACCAGAAGACCCCAGGAGTCAATCCTGAGGACCATTAACGACCGATCCCCACCATTTCGGCAAAGCTGGGCAGCATGGCACAGCCACACACTAATTTACTGCAGGCTTAGTTTTAGTGGCCTAATTTACCCCATCACCACCACCACATTTAAATCCAATACCCCAACACTTTCCATATCCATCTTCAGCGTGATTGGTCGATTACCCATCAGGCATGCGTGCCATTCGTGGGTCGGATCAAGAACAGGGTACAGATTAAAACACGGCCCTCACCTGGATCTATTGGCGCCATATGAGTCATTTGTTCCCCCAATAACAACTGTTGGTTAATGATAATGAGTTTGGATATAGTGCTATACAGATATTGTCTTTTTTCTATAGCGAATATAACTGTATACCTGCGCTTTGGTGATATTAAGAATCGTTCCTTTTACTACGGAAGGCCACAGAAGGATGGAGAAAGTGAAACCGGGGTAAGGCCACAGAAGGATGGAGAAAGTGAAACCGGGGGGGAAGGCCACAGAAGGATGGAGAAAGTGAAACCGGGGTAAGGCCACAGAAGGATGGAGAAAGTGAAACCGGGGGGAAGGCCACAGAAAGATGGAGAAAGTGATACCGGGGGAAGGCCACAGAAGGATGGAGAAAGTGATACCGGGGGAAGGCCACAGAAGGATGGAGAAAGCGAAACCGGTGCAGGACAAAGGGAGACCACAAGCCAGCTGCTCATCTTCACCTCTTCTTAATTCCATTCAGTTCTTTGTAATACCATTAATACTTCAGTGGGGTTCTCTCCTGATTGGCGTGGTCACTACACCAGTCCAGGTGGCTTTGAAAACTAAAACTTTCAGGCTAAGTGTTTGTCTTTCACCTTCGTTATCCGACAAAGGTTCTTTAAAAAAAAAAAAAAAAAGTTTTTAAAAATTAAAATTAAAAATTAAAAATCAGGGCAGGGGACGCTGCGAAGAGCAAGAATATACTCCATCTCTCTTCCCTACATTCTACTGTCAGATGAGAAGGGCGAGCCGCTGGGCAGCTGCTGGTCGTCCGTCACTGGTGCATCTCCACGGCGACAGCTCACACCATGTTGTGATGGTTATTCCGCTCCAGGATGTCGGCTGTGGGCAGCAGTTCCTTCTTGATGGGGGAGGGCGGCAGGCTAGTGGTTTGGGCTTTGGGCTTGAAGAGGTCAGACACATAGAACACCTGGAGGGTACAGGAAAGAACAGAGCTTTTGTAGACGCCATCGACAGCCGCAGTCCAGTAAACAAAACCTGGGGCTGGGTGTGTGCAAATTTATCACGAGTATTTGTAACAAACTTTATGATGCAACTACAATTACAATAAAATATTGTTTCCTTTCTGCTTTGATTTTAGTTCCACTAAGATTCCTTATTCTTAAAAGACTCCAGGCAAATGTATGAATAATCACCAACTTGTCATCGATACAATAAGCAACTCCGAAAAGGAAGTGACCGAGTTAATCGTACGGTTAGTCACCCCAGACAAGACGCATTTAAATCTCCGTCTCCAAGATGCACTAAAGAGAGTTACATTTTAGGGCCCACTCTGCACATGTTCAATGTATGAGGTCACTCCTGCCTTGGGTGGGAATATGGGGATTGTGAAAATACAGAGGCAGCCTTTCCTGAGCCTTCGATGACATCACTGGCGAAACAGGATATGGAGGCCAGTTTACCTGGGAGTGGTGGGCAGGATGTGGACCCATAAGAAACGTCCATTGTCATGGACTTCCTTCAGATTACACGAAGATACCCTTGACATCTTAAAAACCACACTTCCTGGTGAACACTCCATTACACCATTATTAACGGAGATTGGAATATTATTCATCAATGTTTTGGAAGGAACAAAAAGATGGGACGGTGGACTTTCTTAGCAACAAAGGTTGGTTACAAAGGGCCACCCACTCACTGTTTGCTCCGAGTTCGCCATGATTAGGAGCTGTACTGCAGCGTACACCTCATAGCCTGCTTTGTTCACAATGCTCTTCAGACGGCAAAAGTGCAAGAAGTGTTCTGGATGACAGAGTTCCCTCCACATATTATTCCAGGGACGCACGCGTAATGACTTCCCATTGGTAGTTAGCAGCCTGGGGAGAAGACATAGGCAGGGATGGGGAACGACCAGCTCAGATACGATGCACTTTAACCAGGGCAGGAGGAGCTGCTCGGTCTAGATGGAGCTTGGCATGTGCTGGGAGGCTGCAGGCCCGTGCGACAAAATTAGATCATGCCATTTAGCCGGGTGACCTTTGTAAGCCCTTACACAATCTTCATTGTGTAACGGGTGGAAAGGGGGCGCCTTTATAGCCTCCGGCAGCACAATGAAAGACCGGAGTCGGGTCTTTTTCAAAATGTGAACGAGCCCCGCTGGATCCTGGTTTCCAGAGTGCCGATTCCGCACCTCTGAGCTACTCAGCCACCAGTGAACCTTGTGCAACCCGAGCGCTCCCCGGGCCGTGGCCGGCCTGAGCACCCTGCCCAGGCCTGTTGAGCCCTTGACGAGATGGGGAAACACATTCTGCCGGTGGACTGGGGTGGTGGATACAGAGGTCTCTGTCTCCCAGGGCCAGCTGCTACCCATAATCTCCACGGCCACATGCTAATGTTAAGGACACCATATAGCGCCATGGCTAATTTACATTTTATTTTAGATCAGGTTGCAAAGATCTCCAAAAGCAAAGCAAGTCATAGCTGAACTTAAAAGGAGAGTTAATAATTGGGTGTAATTGGAGACAACACTGGAGATTGCCTCCTGCTGAGGCTGAACAACATTTCACAAAAGCTACACTTTCGCAAATTCAAATTCGGCCCAAATGCAGCATGTAATATGTAATATGAGGGAACGCTTTTAAACATCAGGTTTCATGGCATCAGCGTCAGCAGTCAGGCGTAAAATAACAATTACTTTCAAGTGGCCTTTGATTTTATTTCAGTGTAAAAAAAAAAAAAAAAAAAAAAAAATATTTGGTGTCTTACGTTGGACATGTGTGAAAGCCATATTGGTTTACATGGGCTTTCCTACTTCAAAAGCCAGAGATGAGGCGTTCTTCAAATATTTTAACATAGCAGTCGTCGTCAGTAGTCTGCCAAACTGATGTATACAGTGTAGGTATTTTTAAATGTTATTCTTTTGAGTCTCTCCGTGCCAGCATGGGAGAGTTCCAAACCCCCCCCCCCATTTTTTTTCCTTTTACTGCAATGAATCTGTTAGCATCCCGGGGGCCCTGGGAGAACCGGGAGGGCCTCCAAAAGGTGCGAATAAACGCCAGGGTGTTGTTGCAAGCCACTCGACTGCACCTACAAGCCGCTGCGGAAAGCAAACTCGCGAAGACAGTCGTCAGACGCACGCAACGAGAAGCGGGTTTAATGATACGCACTGTGTCTGCTACATCTGGCACAGCTGGGGGAACGGTAACGGGATATTGTGGCTTTTATATCACCGTCGCCCTTGAGATAGGCTATCTTCGAACAACTGTAGCGCCACACTGGCAGCTAGAAAACCACTCAGCCGTTTGTTCCTTATCTTGGGAGGGACGGCTCCTTAATGCTGGAGATTGACAATGACCTCCCCGGCCACGCAAGGAATCATGGGTCGTACAGTGCCAGGAAATGGAGACCCGGCCACAGTCTGGGCAGAGAGGAAAATCCATCCCAGCTGCTTCCTTGCGCCGGGCACCTTCCTTGTCCCGTGCAGGAAAAGGCCATGAGAATATGCAAACGGTCTGTCCGCCCACCTCTTACACATAGCACACAAAGGGGTTAACCTTCGCTTGTCACCAAGCTGCTCCGAGCAGTGGAACGTCCTAAGAGATCCAAATAAACCATCCTTGACTCCCATTTAGCAGGCATTTCCCCCCCCCCCCCCGTCAGTAATGGATGTGTCTGCACGGAGCAGGAACCCAGAATTCTAAAGATGAGCATGGAAACTAAGTTCAAAACGGTCAACTGCTTCTATGGCAACATACCCTTTACTAAAACTCAGGAGGGGCTGCTGCAATGTTTCAATCCCCTGGGCTTGTACATCCTCGCAAGGCCGGGGGTCATTGTCAATCTCCAGGAACTGGCCCTCCCAAGATAACAACTTTTTCCTTAAGTGGCTTTTTGTTACTAAACGCCCACATTTTTTCCAATTTTTTTTAAAAAGCAAAACTAATCCTCAGGACCTCCAAGAGGACACGGGCATCACAGAGCTTCATTCTGCCAATCCGTACTTTCCCTCCTCCATCAACACAGGCTGAAAAATTTCCATAAAGGAGACTGTTGAACTGGGGGTTATTAAAGATGTTTTAATTACGCTTCATTAAACGTCCACAGATGTGCTTCAGGCTCAGAATTTAAAAGTCCAGAAGGCGGAGAGGAGGAACAAAAGTCCCATAAAACACTGATCACACCTAAATCTGCTGGGTGTGCCATTACTGAGAGCTAAGGCTCACCAGAGTTTTTCCACAATTGCTCTGAAGTTCACAGCACAAAAAAAAACAAAACAAAAAAAGTGTCCCGGGCTTAAATAATAAAAAGCACTGGGCTCCTCTTTGGGGGAACGTTGAACCAGACCTGATACTAGATGTTCTGACCCAGGCACGCCCAAAGGAGATTTATGAGCATTACGTTTCCTGTACAGGAACCACAGTGGAGAACTGCTTACGGTCACGTCAAAGAAGTCCTCCTAAAATGTACAGGGCAAGGCAATGCGTCTATTCAGCGCCGGCATACCAGATCCAGAAAAACACTGTCAGAGGAAGTCCACAGCGGCCCACCAGACGTTCGACAGCTCGCGTCAGGACCGATACCCTGGAGCGTGACTAAAAACAGCATGGGCCAATGCCCCGCATACCTCACACATCTCTTAGCCATTCACTGAACGTTTAGCCATTAGGCATTTCTATATGTGCTATAATGCAAACAGTGTTTATGGATCTTTCTGAGTACAGCAGGAGGAGATGGAACCCTTGTAGCACACAATGAAGCAAGAAATTTTTTTTATCAAATAATAATAATATTATTATTAACATCAATAAACTTAATTTTGTTCAGTAACGTATGTGTATGAAAAAAACAGTATGAAAGCAAGACACACACACAGTCACACTGCTGTAGCGGCTATGCGTCAGAGGCAATTTGCATAACGAAAGACATTCCCGCAGGCCGCAGAGCTCTCCGGGTTTCAGAGCCTGCCAAGAGCCACCCCTGGAGATGGTGGCCCAACCTAGTGGCCCTTTGACAGCCGCTCAGGGCCCGGCCATTCACAGAGGGCTCCAGTGACAGAGCCTCCATTTCTGCAGGGTGAACCAACGCAGTGTTCACATCTAGGGCCCTGACAAGAGTATGGGGTGCCCTGCAGAAACAGCTGCTTACTGTTTAAAAGGTCCCTGCACCAAGTAAGCACAAAATAAACTCCATAATGTGAGTTTTTTTTGTTTTGTTTTGTTTTTAAAAACATCCAGTCCTGGGGCATTTATGGTTCCATCCAAAATAATCTGGCAGAAGACCGGGGGGGAAAGAGCATCATTTATCCACACTCAACTGATTCGTCCCCCCCCCCCATTTTTCTGTTTTGACTCTGTCCTCACACGCTGGCACAGCGCGTGCTCAGCGCTTTCAGGAGTGCTTCCAAACAATCTGCTGCTCGTTATTAGAACCCGACACTGCCGCAACACGGAGGCCCAAGACGTGGAAAGACGCGAGAACTCGTTATAAGGTTATCTGGCCCGCCGCCCCGTTCAGGCTAGCTCAGGATCAACCGCCCCGTGCATTCCAAATACACATTTAAGAGCATTATTAACTGTGGATCTGTGCGTCTCAGAAATGAGGAAGGTGCAGTTTCTACCATAAATAAACATGATCGCTGAAGCGCTTAATTTGGGGGGGGGTTCTGTTCATGGTGGGCGCAGAGTTAAGGGAAGCCAGCAGCAGAGGCGAAGGCCATACTTACGATGCAGTAGGCCACCAGGGCTCCCTGCACAAATCCGGCCAGGACGTCGGTGGGGTGGTGCTTGTGGTCGGAGACCCGGGACAGGCCGGTGTAAAATGCCATCATGAGAAGCGTGAACTGCAGCAGCGGACGCAACAACCGGGCGCCGCGCCAGGTGAACCGCGACTGTAGGTAGAACTGTAGGGGGAGACAGAGCAAACAAACTGGTCAGGGACATGGGGGATGTGGTACTCCACGCGCACTCAATGTCAGAGAACCGGACATCTTCATGGAAAAACAAAGAAAGGACCAGCACGGCCCAGGAAACGCATACGAATTCAAAACGTGAGATGAGGTCTGAACACAGTAAATGCATAGCAAAGTGGATTAGACTATACAATCCATAGACCATAAACGGTCTCTGTACTTGACCTAATCGCCTCACACCTGTGAGAAACACTGCTCCTATTTCTACCTAAACATACACTCATTCGCATACAGGATGAACCTACAACTGCAAAGCTAGACTACCAATTCCTGGAGCACCAGGTGGAGCAGCTGTGAAAACAGTCCACCTGAAGTAATTTTAGGAAAGTAAACACACCTCTTCCTAGATTTCTTCCTTGAGACTTGAATACAGATATAGATATAGTCTTTGTTTGCCAAAAAAAGAACAAAAACATTTTATACTGAAGCTAAAGCAAGGTAAATGTGATAAATGTAAAATGTAAATGTAAATGTTAAACGCATTCCTCCATTAAAATAGCAGGCAGAGTCCCAAATCCGGGCAAAGACAGAGGGACACATAGACACTCATCGGTCTGGACCAAGGGAGGCTGCACGGGAAGCCAGAATCGAAACCCAAACGCTGCAGCCGCTAATAACCGCATACAGTGTCTGGCAAGTTTAATAAGCTTTGGGGAAAGTTACAGGAAGAACTTTAACTACCACTGAGCAGGTCTGGTACCGCTGTAGGGGTGGCCAGAGTCGGCCCACTTTAGGCGTCAGGGGGGCCTCTCACTTAGCTACCGAATTTCCCCTGGAATACCAAACTTACGCGACTTTACAAATAAAGACCTTAAATAAGGAATTAAGAGGGAAGGTGGAATAAAAACCAGCCAAAAAAGCACCCTACAAAGCATGGATGGGGTGAGGACGTAAACAGTACTGACTGTATTCAGTCCCTTGTCACCAGCAGAGCCCTTATCTTAAAACAACTCGTACTCTCCATCACACCTAATTGTATTTATATACCGAGGGCCGACGCTTTTCTACACCTTTATCCTCAGAACCAGAATCTTCGTCGCCAGAGTTGACTAGGTCCAATTTGACAATTTCTTGGCCAACAAAGCGAGTTTCACCAGCGTAACCCTGTCATCACTGCCAAGTTGCGATCCACTCCAAAAAGAACATTTTCCACATGCAAATCCCAAAAATAAAAAATAATACATTTCTAAACAAAAAACTAAACTAACATTGTGTTCACTGCAGAAAATTTGAGTGAATCACTGTTGACTTTAAACTATGGCCCAGGAGAAGCTTTTCAAAAACGCCTCGTAAAATCTACACACATAGGGGTTCAAACAGCAACATTTCTCCAGAAAAAGGGTCTCAAACTATCCAGAAAGGAGTCGAGACCCAGCGGGCAGGCAAACCACCGGTACAGAGCAATGCGGCTCTCCTCTCCCAGCAGCGTGCACAGACACAACGCCACCTATTGGTCGGAATGTTGCATCACTTATGCAAATGAGGAGTCAAACAAGACAAGGACAAAAACAAACAGGGCTCGGGGGAATGCGTTAATGGAGAGCGTTGATCCTGCAAACGGCCGCCCGTTACAACTCGCGGGCCCACACGCTGCATACCGCCCACAGTTTAGCCAGTTCAGTTGTGCGCTGTATGGCCGTTTTAATGCACACAAAAAATCTTTAATTTAATGCAGTATCTACACCATACATACGTGTGTGTACAAAGCGGTAACAAAACTAACAAAAAAAAAAAGTATTTTATCATACTGGAATGCATCTTGAAAACCAATTGTCCAATTTACGGCCAATTTTAAACCGCTTCCTCTGTGCTTTGTGACAGCGCAACACTAAAATCACCAACAATCAATATACAATTCCTGATAGCGCTCACAGATATCCATCAGGTGCAGGCCTGAAGATTGGTTTCCCGCAGGTCACTATACTTACATTAGCCGCAACGGGCTGATCGAAGGCAAGAGGCTAACACAAACGGTAATTGCAACAACGGGCTGATCGGAGGCAAGAGGCTAACACAAACAAGTGTCAAAAGCCGACGCGTTGTCCTATGTTGAGAGCACTTTATCTCCATGGCAAATAAAATGCAGCTGATGCCCTCTGCAGTTTCGGTGCCAGGCCTACGTAGCCGCTCTCCTCCCCTGCCCCGCAGGGGACAAAAGGAACACTGAGGCCCCCTCGCCCTGTATCAGCCCCGCATCAGCACCTTATCATTAAAGAACGTCTGAAGGGGAGGGATGGCGACAATCTAGCCTGATAATCAAAACGCATGGAATCGGCTTATGCGATGTCTGGAAGCCCCGCATCCCCTATAAACTTCGAAACACACTGCCAGATTTGTTCCGCCAATCAATTAAACATTTTAGTTTTGCTTTTCTGCCACAGTCCACTAAATGAAATCCTCAGGTACGGGGTAGACGCAGGGGGTAAATATTTGGCTGCTCCAGGTCCGGTTTGTTTTTGTCTTTGCCCTCTGCACATTGACTTTCCACACACTGACGCGTTTCCACGCTCTGCTGGCCCGTGTTTGCGTTTCTGCCCGCCCCCAAACAAGCGCTGGAGAGCCTGGCCGCGGTTCATGTGTCAGCCTGTGGTCTGGGCTTTCAGGAGGCATCCCGCCAGTCTAACCAGAAGCCCTCTGCAGAAAGGGAGAGCTGTCTGAGAGGAGGTTACAGCGAGGCGAGGAAATGCCCCGTCATTGAGGACTCAACCACAGCTTGCACTGACGCCATCCTTATCGCAGCCTACTGGGAACACTGCAAGAACGTGTCCGCCATTGGAGGATTTCCCCGAACTACAGGAGAGGGCAACGTATGACACGATTTTCTCTGCCTCGATGAGCGTTGCTATTGGATGCATCGTTGCACGCACACAACAGAAGCAACATACGGACAGTTCTGAGGTCAAATGGAGATGTTTCCATCATAGAAAATTCAAGTAAAAAAAACCCATAACATTATAGGAAGGTTTTTGACTTTATGACCAAGGCTGGTTTTAAAGCGTTGGTTCATCTGAAGTGTGTTCACTTACAGAGGAATGCGACATCCTGAGCTGGAAAAACAGATTATTCAAAGATAATTTTTTTTGGTTGATTACTGGCAAAGAATCAGCTCAGATTACTGATATCAGGTCCTAATTAGTTCCATGGAAGGCGTCATAATTCCTGTGTGTCACGAGTCAGCATTAGGGGCCAAAACGCAATGTCAGATCGGTAAGCCCTTCCCTGAATCCTTTTGGGGTTCCTTTCCTCCATGGTACCCGCTTTCATTACAGACCTGAAACAAGCACCACGACTGCCTCTGTTGCCAAACTGTTCTGCACTTTCCCACCGTTTACAACACAACCCAGCTCTTACGCTGGCAGCACACCAGTGACTAAAATTAACACTGTAGAAATATCACGTTCAAGCCGCTGTAGTTCAGCGAGAATCAGGCACAGAATTAGTGAAACCTGAGGTGTAGCAAACTCATTTTATCACGCAAGTGGCAAAGAGCACAGCCGCAGAGACGTCTGAGGTTTCTCGTCTTCAGTTTCTCTCACAATTTGGCAGGCCTGTTAAGTTTAAAGAGTCCCCATGTTCGAGTTCTCGCCGCATCTGGCTGGAAATTAATGATCTGCGCCCCCACGGGTTCTCTCTGTCATCAAGTTCACAAGCAAAGGGGGTCCAAGAAGTGCTAAGACTATGGCAAAGCTTGGAGTCACATGGAAGATCAGGCCACCCCACAGCATTTGACCACGTCTGATGGGCATGTTGCCAACCGGTGAGGGCACCAACATGAGGGAGAGGGTGCCAATATGAGCTTGAGGGCCCCAACATTGGGCCGTCGCTGTAATCACAAGCCACATACAGGGCAACAAAGGCAAGATATTTGGGGCAAACATACTAGCAGCCATCAAAGACACCGGGGAGTCTCTAGATGGGAGAAAGTCTCTAGATCTGTTCAGAAGAAAACTCGTGCGTGTCCGTCCACTGAAGGAGGAGCTCAAATACACAAAACATTCAAACTCCCTCGTTCAATCCTGGCCTACAGTCTAAAGAAATAACACAGCAGATTTCCTCCAGCCATTATAACAGAGGCTTCCCTTGCATCTCCGCTCAGTCCAACCATTCCCCTCAACAGGCCCAATAGTGTGGATATGTTTTTAAAATTAGGAGGAATGGACAAGGCTGCACTGGTATAGTTGTGTGCGTGTGCAAGCTGCAGATGGTACTTACCGCGAGGTACAGCATGGTGTACATGGAGAAGGAGGCGTGGCCAGAGAAGAAGGACCTTCTAAGAGGGAAGGAGAAAAAAAGAATCCAGAGTTAGGAGAAAAACGAAGGAAGAGGTTCAACTTTCCAAACATCTCCAACAGACAGGATCAAATCTGGAAGCACTCTTTACAGTGGAAGCCACTTTATTGACTTTTGCCGTTTATCAGCTTTGCCTCTTGAAAGCACACATTTCCGACTGCTCAGGCAGGGCAGAACATCTGGCAGGGGAACGCCGTACCTGGCCTCCTGCACTTTACTCTCTTCCCCCAGGCACTTGTAATCGGTAATGTAGCCCATGCTGCAGTTAATGGAGGAAAAGTCCGGCTTGCACACGGCCAGGAAGTGGGGCCGCAGGCGGCCGACCGACACCTTGGCGATGTCCGTGAAGGACTGGCTGATGGCGCAGCCGAAGATGAAGACGCCCACTTGCTTGTAGAGGGCCGAGACGTAAGGGTTGCTGATAAAGGACTTGGATCCCTCATTCAGGTAGTGAATCCTGTAGCTTTCACCAATGACAATCTGCACAGAGAGGAATACAGCGTGGAATTTAATTCATCTGGAAGGCACCTTTGTGAGTCCTAGACAAGTCGTGTGGTGACTGCTATTACGTTGCTCAATCCACTGCTACTGCAGTTTTATGTAAAGAGGCGAGAGAGACAGAAAATCACGGGACTCTGCCAGACTGCAATATAGTTCTTCCAACACACGTAATGTCAGTCACCTTGGTATTGTACAAGACTTTAAAAGGTTGCCAAACAATGGAAAGACACGAAGATGAATTAGAAGACAGAATGGGATTAGAAAATGCGCTTAGAACAAAACACAAAATGCGCATGCAAATGACATTGGCCTGTCCTTCCTGGATTGAAAAACTCAAGACTCATGGATGGACACATTCCCAGCTAACCAGCAACA
>JAOYSI010027089.1:20676-32447 GCA_025775065.1 Hiodon alosoides
TTTATATTGGCTGTTTCAGAAAAAGAAGGTCATTGATTCTTTGAGCTGAGAAAGACTTCAGTTTCGAATCATCCCTGCGCCGGGGAAACCCGTCCCTGTGCCGGGGAAACCCGTCCCTGTGCCGGGGAAACTCGTTCCAATGCATATAACCAACTTTTTAAGATTATCCCTTCACCCTCAATTCTCAGCCAAAATCCAGACATGCACCAATAATCAGAACTACAACTTTCGTTCATGTTTACCTCCGATAGTGAATTTGTAGCTACCTGAGTTTGTAAGACCCACCGCCGCCATTTGATCCTCGTCCTCGGGAGCACTTGCTATTTTGATATTTATTATCTGTCCGGTCCTTCTCTGTTTTCAAATATCCTGTTCATTGACGGCTTTGGAAGCCACTTTATATAAAAGCTGTCTGTCAAATAAGTAAATGTAAATGGACCTATTAGCCCAGAACTCGCTTCAGCGGTTCTGTTTGTACCGGGGTTTCAGACTGAAACTGGTCAATTTATTTGGTGAATAAAATTACCGAAGGCAAGAGGGGGAAAAAGGGAGAAGTAAATCTTTTAAACAGAGATACATCTTGGATGCTGTTAAGATGGGTGCAGGAATGTTGAAATCTATCCTTTAAGACCATTTGAAGCTTTTGAAGAGCAATAATGAGAGCACCGATCTTTTGTCTCTTAGCCAAGAGCGACAACGATTCTCAGCCCTGCTGCATTTGCACAAAATCCAGGGTCTAAACTCATTATGCACTATTTATATGTAAGACATTATCTTTTCATTTAAAGCCTCCCCACTCCCCTCTGTGACTTCTGCGGCAGCTGGATTTCTCCAGCCCTAAAAATCACCTGAAAGAACAGGAATAACAAAGCCGAAATGCCACTGTGAGAGTTGCAGTCAGACTGCATAATACATTTTCTATTTGCTCAGACCCCCTTGTTTCTGAGTTGTCTTAGAACCCCCTACTCCAGTGAGAAAGCCGTCCTCAGGTAGACGTCCATGCGACAAGACAGGTGAAAACTGGAGGGTAAGACTGTCAGAGTCTACAGAAGTAAACACTGTATCCACTCCTCCGACTCTGGTAAGCCGCCGGGTCACATTCACACACCGTCAGAAGGCTCTGGTTAAGTCGGTGAGCGGAACCCATGGCGGTCCAGCCGTGCCGAGAGGGCCGTGTCACTTCAACGTTCCACTGAGTCAGAAACCAAACCCGGCTTCTCCAACTCTCCGGATTTAAACAGTCGCCTCGTGTCCTCAGTGGGTCAAACAGATGCCCTTTGGAACCGTCAGGAACACGGCACTCAGATGTCTGTTAAGATCCCCAAGAGCCAAAGGTCCTCAAAAGGTCATTTCATGCTTTTTTTTGAGTCGAAGTGCAGATCGGTCTGGATGTTAGTGTGCAGAAATGGGGTCAATATTTAGTTCGAAGCCGTACTAAAGCAGAAATAGTGTCTAATTAAGGTCAGTTTGTTGTTTGTTCATTTTTCAAAGTCTGAGTGGAGGCATGAAAACAGCCTCACAAATAAAACACATTTTACTGTATAATGTTGGTTCAGAAGGAAAAATGCAAGGGCAGCTGTACTGTACTACATTTCCTCGCGCATTTTACAGCATTTTAATGCTCAATTTAACACAATCTATTGCTTTTCTCCTGAGTTGGAATCTAACTGGAGTCTTCTCCTCCTTTGAGTTTAGAAAGGGAACTGACCACGGAGGCACAGCAGAGAGCAATCACCCAGTTGGGTTTATGAAAGGAAGTGCGTAACACCAACAAGCGCACAGCAGAAGTGTGCGGCCACAGTGGACAGGCCTCGAAAATGCCAGATGGTCGCTTTCTGCACGACTTAACAGATCAGCTCCTCCACTGTAATTCATTTCTCACTCTGATTGGTGCAGAATTTACAGGATAAAATATCTCCACTGACCTGGTAATGGCTGGGTTATTAGCATCTGTACAGTGTTAACTCTGTTTTCCCTGTCCGCTTCACCCCTGAAACGGCGGAGTTTTCTCGCTATTGTGTGTGACACGAGCCTTGTTTGCGAGAACCCTGGGCTTGTCCAGTTCTCTCCGTTTCTTTATCTGTTTGAGTGAAAGTCATGAGTTGCTCGTTCTGGGAAGAATATTAAATTAAACTCTACTTAAAAGGTATAATCAAACGTTTCCCTCGTTCAGCCAATCGGCCGGCCTCTCTAAGAACTGAGAGCTGATTGAAAGCATGCAGTAAGCCATTTGGCCCTGATATAAATCACAGTAAAACCCCACTTTATATGAGTGGTGGGTGTGGCTCTGGCTGCGTGCCACACCCACCAGATAGATAATAAATCCCCCTGCATGTTCAATCATTTGGGGGGGCATACTGGCAGAGAAACAGATTTCAAGGGAGTCTGTTTGAAGGGAGTCTGGAGCAATTGTCAATAAAAATGTAGATATAAAAAACACCACGTATCGTTAAAAGCAGAGAAGGAGAACTTTACAAAATGATAACTATAATACATTTTAACTACATAGCTTTCCATATCAACATATGCATAAATTCAATGCCCGTTTGTGCATAATCACTTCCCTCTGCCTTACAAGAACTGTTTCAACAGAGAAAGTGTGGGGTTTGTGTTACGCAAACCCACGTATCCATGTCGACACACTGAGAAATAAACACTTTTCATCTGTCGACAAAAGGCCCAAAAATGCATCTCTAGCCGTTTTTCAACAGGCCTTTACTTAACCCCTGGAGTCTACCGAGCCATTCATTTTTATGCCCTCAAAAACAGGTCACATCTGCACCTTGAGGAAGAAAAACAGAAATGGGATTTTAGCATGGTTAACGTTTCCGTCGTGACGGTGAGCTGCTAATAAGACTTTGGTAAACAGACTTTTGATCAGCATCTCGACCTGTGTGGGAATAAATTCAAAAGCGAGAGATTTGGGGGAGTGAAAAGTAATACATAGCTCATCACCATCTCTGATGGTCTTATTGACGTTTGTTTAGACTGACCTTCTTCAGCGGGGATTGCTTTTAAAACTGCTAATAAATGACTTGCTATTTAAAGAACAGCGCTCAAATTGATTGTGTATTTCGCAGAGGCTGCTGTGAGGATATTAAGTATTAATGTTGAGTAGTCATACACTGAAACCCCCAGAGAAGCTAAAGCTAATATTGAATCTCTTAATCCCACGTTTTCAGAGAAGCATGTGGTAGAGACAACGCTACGGCCTTTGCGAGATGTAACAACTCCTTGCTGGCAAATTTCAATTTCCCAAGAACAGACAGCACCGACACGAGGAAACCGGAGTGTTTTTCGATTTTATATTTACAGTACTGTTTTATTTATCAAACAATCAATGAAGACCGTTACTGAGATGAACACAAAATAACACCAAGGCTCTCTATTCCGGTCCACTAAAATCTTTACTACGCTCCTGTTAATATTCACGACCCCGGTCGGTCAGAGCAAATGAGAACTTAGTCCACCAGGAACCTTGCCATCTGTGACAGTTCAATCAATCCCACGTAATGGATGACACGGAATTTTACTGGGATCGGTTGGAGAGCCGTTTGTGAGTGTATTGACCACCGTGGCGGTCCGAAGGGCTATGTCTGCGTCCTTGGGAAAGCCGGGCAAAATGGGAAGTGATTGTTCCCCTCCCATAGGATCTCCCCGGGTCCCGCGTCAGTTCTCAGATCCCCGTTTGCCCTCAAAGTCATTCCCCGAGATTGACACTTGTATTCATCATCATGGTGCCTTTGTTTTTCTGCTTCTCCAACGCCAACGTGATGACCATATCAACCACGGTTCTGTCCGCTGCCTCTCTTTGTGTCACAACAAGAGTTTCCTCAAGGCTGCCTACCGCTGTGAGCATCTCTGAACTCATTGACACTTCTACTCCAACGTTTCCGTCAGTCAACATTGTTCTTTTGGGTTTTACTTCAGTAACTACGCAGTTTAGCTGCGATTCCTCCAGTCTGGGCTATTTTGTGTTAAGGAAACAACAGAAGGCAAAACCAAAAGTGCATCCGAACGTGAAAGGAAAGCAATGTTATTAAAAAGACTGGAAATGGGTTCATTTGTCGAGGCATTAGACGGCGGATTGCTCACAAGCTTCTGTGGCACTTGATTTCGGTCTCAAAGCCATTAGCCTGAAACCTCTGCGTGCTTCTCCAGCGTTTCGCCACTCCATTTTCTCCTAATGACGAGCAGAGACAATAATGCAGAGTGCAGGCCGCCCGGTCTCACGCAGCACTCAGATAAATGCTGCTTTTGCTACTCATGCTCCAGAGCGGGGTGCCACCACCAGCACCCCGCTCAATTACAACTCAGCCCTCTCATCAGTAATTGGCGATTCAAAGCAAATGAAGAGGACGCACCACAATACAGGCATCTACACCCGAGATTATAACTCCACTTTGTTCAACACTAGCATCATGTGGGTAGCACACAAGTCTCACACTCATCCTGTGAAATCGACATTACAAGCACACACGTTACTCAGACAAACAGTGGCCCAGAAACGCTGTTGGGAAATGCAAAGCTGTTTTAGCCATGCTCGGGCTCAAAGCATTTTACACTGGCTCCGGAATAACTAGGATGTTGTGAATAATTGTTGAACAGCTCGTGATTTGACCGATTTAACTGCTTAACCCAAGAGAGACGGCTTTGCCGCGTTCCACCGGGACACCACCCCTGTTCATTGAGCGAGAGAGCTGGAGAATGACGGTGTATTTGTGGAGGAATTCTTTCATCTTTCGAGTGCATACACGATGCCAGAGAAAAAATACTGTGTGATGCAGACAGGGAGAAGCAATAAGTGTCTTTCATGAGATGTTTATAAAAACGCCTACCCAGGTGTTCCTAAGCATAGAAGTTTTTCATGGGATGGAAGTAACACTGCAACAATTGAAATGCAATTCACTTAAATCACAACTGAGGTTTACTATAATTTTAATTTGATTTTCACAGCAAACACTGAAATAACTTGAGCTGGTAATTGCTGCAGCAAAACTAAAAGGTCAACTCCCTGTGCTGTAAAAAAGACAAATGAAAAACTCGACTTGGTGCGGCGTTATCTGCGCAAATAAAATGTCCTTTGTTACCTTTAAAACGCAAAAACGTCCATGAAATGGCGTTTATGAGTCAGAACCAATAGTTACAATCCAATTGTTGATATTGATTCCAAGCAGGGCATGGGCAACAGTTGGAGGTTATCGTTATTTTATTAATTTTCAAAGTGAAGGTCACACTTACTAATTAGAGAGGTCCTTTAATGGATGCTGTTTGATCTGATAAATTTGGATTTTATTTCCTATCGTAATTGATTTCAGGACCTACTTCCACTCTTGAAATGGGTTTCTTCATCAATAAAAACACAATGCAAATGAGACAATGATTTGTCTGTCCAGATACCGCACAAGGAAACCCCTTAAGAACTTAAGTAATCTCATCAGCAACGCGGCGCCTTCTTCTGTGAGGTAACTTCAAAATAGATGGTTTTGAGTGCACTTGTCACTCTTCTGTACAAAAACAACATTATTTTCTCGGAAGCCTTATTCTACCCAAAGGCTAGTCACAGATATATCACAGATTTCATAGCTGAACAGAAAAGTGAATCCTCCACAACACCGGACTCTGGTTGTCTCCCCATTCATCTGTGTCTCGAGGGTGGTTCTGCTCTTCCCCTGCTAAAGGGATTGATGTTCTCGGATCATAGCCATTGAGAATTCCACGGACACCTTTTAACCTAAACTGTGTGCCTACGGACTCGCTCAGTAGGGGCTCGCCTGAGACGCATGCTTCAAATCTGGAGCTTTCTGAGCAGGATCATGTCATTTGACCTATGAGCCCATAACCCGGAGTCCCGAGTCTCGGTGCTGACAGAACATAGTCCACCCCAGAGGTTGGCAATCCTGGTCCTCTAGGGCCACAGTGCAGGCAGCTTTTCATTCCAGACAAGTAATTACACAGTTACAACACAGTTAAATCTAACACATTGGCCTGATTGAACTAATTCAGTGTTTCCTCAAAGCAGCTATTTAAAGAGACAACCTGGACAGTAGTCCTCTATACACTGAGAACCCCTGGTCCAGGATTAGGAGGGAGGCAGGTCTCCGGTCCACTCTGACTGACTGTTGGTTCACAGTCTAGTTGGGAGCGATGTGTCTCTCTTAATTATCAGTGGCGAACCTTTCCTACGGGCGGCATTGCCTGCAGTGCCTAGGCGCTAGGTTCCTAAATTACACCTAATAATAATAATAATAATAATAATACATGATCAATTTAATCCAACCTGACGTCCTTTCAATAACCCTAGAAATCAAACTTGAGGGAAAAAAAACGTAAGCTTTACACTTTTTGCGACAGAATTACCTCTTCACTTCAAATAAGGATCATTTCTCAGATTCATGGCTCTCTGAATCCAACAATCAACCATCGCAAATAAGGTTTTCCAACCCCTGAATATAAGGAGCTTAGAGGGAGAACTGAAGACTCGTGGCCTGTAAAAAGGAGGAGTAGATTATGAACATAACACTCACTTACTCAGTACACACCCACCCCAAACGCCAGGAAACCAAACCCTCCAAAAATCCTGATTTCTTCACTTATTTCAGTGCTTATGAGGATAAACTCTAAATCACTAACTTAATGAGTGGGAATTTCAGGTGTTGCTTCTCTGCTTCTGAGCATGATTCTGAATGAACTATTCTCCAAACACTTGCTCTTACTTGTGTGAGACCACTGAATTCCTGTTGATTTTATAATATTTATTTTCTGAGGAAAGTCTTAGGGTTATTGCAAAGACTCCTCCTAATTATCTTTTTTGTAAGGTTAACTGAAATAGAGTTTGGAATAGAACCTATTTTTATAAAAAATGTATAAGAAAATAAATTTTTGAAGCATAAACCAGTTCTCAGACGAAGAAGTTGGAGACGGCTTACCCCAAGTGGCTATTTTGAACTCCAAGAAAGATGTTAGGCCAACCGGTTTCCCTTCATCTTCCTGAATTTGTTGACAAATATATGAGTTATACTGCTTATTAGCATCCCGTACTGCTTAGATGCGAGTGACCTGATACGCGCCTCGGTTTGTGGATCTGAAACACGCCATCCCGGGGAGTAAGCCTGAAAGACCAAAACTGTGTAGTCTGACTGTTTAATCCACACTTCTGCATTTACCAACCCTCTCCACGAAATTCAAACAGCATACCCGCACAAACATACACCTGTTTTCTCAGTTTTCTTTCTTTTTTACGCTATAGATTCCGCTAAAGTTTCGTTAATCATAAGTGTGCCTTGCTTGTGATCTATATCTCAAATTGTGTCCTACACATCGCATAGGCCCAAAACACAAGCCAGTGTGAAGTTCAGCGAAACCCCCAGAGAGCGGTAAGAGGACAGACTGCACAGGTGGTTGAAAGGATTGCTTGACAAGCCTGACATGTTGCTCAGTGCACACTGGAGACAAGGTAATAACATAAGAAGCTTTATTATCGTCTCATAGTCACGCCGCCACTCAACGCTTTCATCTGGTGCGACTCAGAACCAGGGAGGAAACCGACGCTTAGCTACTTACAGCAATATCAGCATGCGGTTTGTAGGAAAACATCACTCACCTTCAAGCGCAGAAGCAAGTCTGAAACATCAATCAGAAGTTGTCAGAGAGATGCAGAGAATCGTCGAATGCTGTCTGTAGTTTTGTTTTGGTAGTTTGTTGCCAGACTTAAGTTCTTAAGTTCTTTGACTCTTGATTTATGTGATTAATTCTGTTTTCTTGATAGAAGATATATTCAAAGGAAGTTTAAGCACATAAGACAAACACCAACTTTAACTTCATCTATGATTCCACAGTTATTTTCTGTTTCACCCCAATCTGGAATCTGTTGCTCCATTTTAACCACACACGGGGGGCAGTGGAGAGGCTCTGGGTTGCTCCATTTTAACCACACACGGGGGGCAGTGGAGAGGCTCTGGGTTAATCCATTTTAACCACACACAGGGGGCAGTGGAGAGGCTCTGGGTTAATCCATTTTAACCACACACGGGGGGCAGTGGAGAGGCACTGGGTTGCTCCATTTTAACCACACACAGGGTTAGGGTCAGGGTTAGGGTTAGTGTCAGGTTTAGGGTTAGGGTTAGTGTCAGGTTTAGGGTTAGGGTTAGAGTTTGGGTTAGGGTTAGTGTCAGGGTTAGGGTCAGGGTTAGGGTTAGTGTCAGGGTTAGTGTCAGGTTTAGGGTTAGGGTCAGGGTTAGGGTTAGTGTCAGGTTTAGGGTCAGGGTTAGTGTCAGTGTTAGGGTTAGAGTCAGGGTTAGGGTTAGGGTTAGTGTCAGGGTTAGTGTCAGGGTTAGTGTCAGGGTTAGTGTCAGGGTTAGGGTTAGTGTCAGGGTTAGTGTCAGGGTTAGTGTCAGGGTCAGGGTCAGGGTTAGGGTTAGTGTCAGGGTTAGGGTCAGGGTCAGGGTTAGTGTCAGGGTTAGGGTCAGGGTTAGTGTCAGGGTCAGGGTCAGGGTCAGGGTCAGGGTTAGGGTCAGGGTCAGGGTTAGTGTCAGGGTTAGTGTCAGGGTTAGTGTCAGGGTTAGTGTCAGGGTCAGGGTTAGGTCATTTTGGTTTTGCAGTAAAAGACAACCTGCTACATTCTGAGCTATTGAAAGCTTGCCAGCATATGGATTGACAAACAATCTAAGAATCAAATAAATTAGCTCAGTAGTAAGTTGGCTGGAAATGTATTTCCAGATATCTCAAACTAAGATATCTGAAATGCAATTTGAGATAACTGAAATTCTGAGCTATTGACAGCTTGTTAGTGTATTTCTTTATTGATGGGTTGAAACACGTCGAGGCTTTCTGAGACTCTGCATCACTGCATTCAGTGACTCTTCAACTATATTATATTTATTTATGGATTATAACATTTCTATATTAACTATATTAATTTATATCACAGAAAAACTCTCCGCACTCTTGTTTTCGTTGTTCAGACGCTTGGCAACGTTTGTGATCAACGCGCTGGGCTGTGAACATTTCTATGTCGTTTAATTTTTTGCTAGACCCTGATTACAAGGTTATTGGTAATTGGTAACAGTTGGTTACGGTTCAGTGGGTGGTGACATTGAAACAGCACTTTTTTCAGCCATGTTGGAATCAATTTTATATTTTACCTCCAGCAACACTTTTTTTTTTAAAGAGAATTTATACCAAAGAAATTTTAAAGAATCAGTTCGACCCTTGCCAGTTTCTCGAGTTGCCCCTTGCCTGTTTCTCTACGTTGCTGTGGTAACGTGATGGAGAAAAGCTCGGCAGGAAACCATTACAAATACGTTTTTAAACAATATATCCAACACTGTGGTTTGCCGAGATTCTGTAGGATCATATTTGAAACCTGTAAAGCACTCACATAATTTAAAGAAGAGAGGCATTTAGGTTCTTAACTTATAAATGTTAATTTACACTCGGTTTGTGCCCGGTTTATTAGTAACCCCCCTAGTACTGGTTGTAACTAAGTACCTTTATTTTTACCACCAAAACAGCCTTAATCCTTTGTGGCATGGATTCTAAAAGGTGTTTTCTTTACAGTACATTCTGCATGCTGCAATCTGCCCATTCCAACTCATCCCAAATGCTTACTTCGGTTGTGTTCGGGGTAACACGCAGAATACGCCACTCAAGTAAACTGAACTCGTTGTTGTGTGACATGTGACGTCCTGCAGAAGGTGTCCATGTGACGAAGGCTAACCTGAAGCCGTGAAGAGATGTAGCCACACAGCAACGACGTTCAGATACGTTTGGATGTTGAAAGGTTGCCATGGTTCCCATGCAAGGCTTCAAGCTCAGCTGCACGGAATTTCCAACTCAGTGCCTTGGCTGCAAAACACGGCGGCCCTAAAGTTACGGATAGATTTAAATGTGACCGAGACAGGATGGGTCCATACACTCACGTGGCTCACGTCCTGAGACGTTGCAGGCCTGGTACCTACTACATACCATAATCAAAGCTGCCTCGGTTACCCATTTTGCCCATTCTAGCAGTAACTGAATCCCTCGCTGCCTGTCGGCCTACTTTCCACAGCCTGTCCTGTCTGTAGGAGCGATCCATTTTCATTAACGGCGTGTGTACCTAATAAACTGGCCACTGAGGGTATTTTACTATCGTAATACATATATCACATATTTATACGACTATTATACAATTATTCATTAAATACAACTGATTTAGGTATAATACATTCCAGATGGCAAAAGCTTGATGATTAATACAGCAAATCTTCCATTTCTCAGAAATCTTTAAGGGTATTGGTTTACAGTTTTCTAACAACACCGCTGAAATGAGTTGAGAACACCCTTGCTGAGCTTGAAGGAGATTAAATGATTCTGTTACCAAGGGGCGCCCTGTTAAAGAACGACCGTAAAAATACAATCGTTTCCTGAAAGCGTAATTGGGGCTGTCAAATAGCAAAAAGGGAGGATTGGCTATGGGATAACTGGCAACTCTTTGGCGGGGTCATTGTGAAAACAGGAGAGGTGGGATGTGGAACTTGAGTGACATATTCAGCATGATTTAAACTCTTTAACGTTTACCTTTCAGAGAGCGAACGGATAACGGAGTTAGCTGGTGTGCTTCACCCGCGGAGGAATGGGAGGAATTCGGAAAAAAACGAAACAAAAACAAAAATAACCTTCACTTCCTCCGTGTGTGACTCTTCAGAAAAAGTGTGACTCTCAGTCCGGCGGGTTCACCGCCGTGCCACAGTTGAGGATTTCTCCATGAAACCGTCGCAGATTAGTGTCTTTGTGTAACACACAACCAGTGGTTTGATTAATAAGGGATTGACTGAGGTCATTTGAGTGCACAGTTTTTGCAGAGGTAGAGGTCTGGCAGAGGAAACCCCACAATGACATGGGGTCATGGCTGAGAAAAAAACGTTCACGCTTCCTGATGGCCACAGAGAATTGAGTCACCAAACTAATGACTCTGTGATTGGCTGGGTGACCTGTGATTGGTTGGATTTCCTGGAGAAAGTGAGCAGAAGAGGCAGTTTCAGTTAATTCCACGGGTAGCAGAAGACGAAGGCTATTTTTTGTTATTGACGCTTCTGTTAGTTTGTATTTTGCCTCGTATGCTTGGTATTTAGGTCTCACACAAGGTTTACATTGGTTTTATTTATTTGTTAAAATGAACTTTCACCGGGCCTCGCATTTAAAAAGCTACCTTGTTACCTAGCAACCTGTCTTTTGTTGTGACTGCTAGTGGTCACTGACTACACTTGACTACAAGTGGAGTAGAATGGAGACAAGGGCAGTGTTGTCCTAATTATAGCTCTGCCCTGAAGCAGGTAAGGGAAAAACAAAAACCCCACCAACAGTTTACTGCGCCTGTGCTATACGCCCACACACGCCCACACACGCCCGCACACAGAGAAAAGGCATGCCCAAAGCATTCCAGGCAGAGGAGGACAATGCAAGGCTATCGATCACAGTGGCTGTAACGGAACCAAATTGAGTTTCAAGCTGGAATTTACCAATCATGTTGAACAATTACAACCAATTACTCACCGCCATTAGGCATGAGGTGTAATGTTTTACACATTATGCCGCCGCCATTAGGCGTGAGAAATAATGTTTTACACGTTATGCTGCTGCCGCCGCCATTACTTGTGAGGTATAATTTGTTACACGTTACGCTGCCGCCGCCATTAGGCGTGAGGTATAACGTGTTACACGTTACGCTGCCGCCGCCATTAGGCGTGAGGTATAACGTGTTACACGTTACGCTGCCGCCGCCATTAGGC
>JAOYSI010027100.1:0-32437 GCA_025775065.1 Hiodon alosoides
GTGACTATTTGAAGCGAACAATGATTTACATCACCAAGAGCAAAAGAAAACTGGGGGGAAGACCCGCACCTGTGAATGTAGAACAAAAGATATACTACATTTATATTTATTATTATTGAAGTATTATATACCCAAGTAAAGGTACTAAATAAATATTTGGATTTGGTGAATTTTCCTGATGCCAATGAGCTGCCTTAAATAGCACTCAGACGCCACAGTGTCTGGGTAACACTATGAACCAGCACAGTGATCAGTTAAAGGGGACGCCCCGGTGACTGGGGAACACTATGAACCAGCAAAGTGATCAGTTAAAGGGGACGCCCCGGTGACTGGGGAACACTATGAACCAGCACAGTGATCAGTTAAAGGGGAAGCCCCAGTGACTGGGGAACACTATGAACAAGAACACTGATCAGTTAAAGGGGATGGCCTTCTTTGATAAACAGCTATTGTGTCTCTCATTACTCTTACCGTTACTTAATGATCAGAGTACGCAGTCATTTGGCCCAGGAACTGAACACATGAACATCACAGGTTTGAAAAATAGCCATTCATCACAGAGGAAATGCTGTTATTAATGGCTGAATAGCTGTGTATGTGGATTGTGAGTCCCAGATTTCCTTATTACACCAGACTGAAAAAGAATCTTAGTCTTAAAATCTTATTTCAAATGTTAGAAAATGTGCTGTATTCATCTGCAGCTTTTCAGCGGAGCTGGTCAACATACACTTAGAAATATGTTCAGTCAGGTAGAATTAGTAGTACATGATTTACAAAAGGGAACACAAAAATATTGCATTGTAACAGAGGCAGGAAAAAATACACAGTGAAGTTTTTTAAAGGTTAAATTCTAATGCTCCATTCACAGCAGACCATATTACATTAACAAAGATAACCCTTCCCTCCTAGAAAATTAATCCTTGTTTACTGTAAAGTTAATATAGATTGGAAGAGAATGTTTTCCTGAAGTGTGTTTACTGAGCCGCTCTGTGTCCTCGCCGAACGACACAATGACCATGTTGTCCCTACGGCCATGTTTATCACCTTCCCCAATATTTTACCTGATATACCATTCTCAGTTCTCACGTTTTGCATTAATGAAAGAACTACAAAACAAAAAAAGAACGAACAGATGCAGGAGGTTCAGTCCTGGTGTCAGTGATGGGTCACAGCCTTCTTCAGAAGACGGACTTCCTCCTGCCAAAGGAAACCAGGATCAGCATGCAGCCACAGCGTTTTCACCGAACGTAAAAACAGGAGACCCGGCAGAGAGGCCGATTTTACCAGCAGAGCTGTGCGTTTTGCCTGTTCCTCTTTTAGCTCCTCTCTTAGCTCCTCGATGTCACTCCTGAGAGCACAAGACAACACCACCGAATAAAAATAAACGATACATTAGCTTGTCACTCTAAAATCAATAAGGCCGGAGAAAACATGCGGTTTGAATTATAAAAAAAAAAAAAAAAAAAAAAGGACTACTTCGTCTTTTCTTACAAAGCCCTACTTAATGCTTGCATGGCCTTTTATTCTTTAAATGCTAATATTTAAATATTTAAAATCTAACCTAAAAAATTTACAGTCAATTCATTGACTGTAAATAAAGATAAAAGAAGATCAAATTATAATAAAGATAGATTGTGCAGTCTTCCTACTGTATAGCTTACTGTTTCTTAGTGGTGCCCTGAAAACGCTTTACAACCCCCGTAAGTTGGTGTCTAATCCAGTGAGTGGTATACAAATACATTTTATTATCATTATCATTATTATCATTACTATTGTTATTACTATTATTAAGCAGACTTCAGAGAATTAAATAAAGATAAATTTTGTGTTTAGTTATGTCTTACTCCTTACCCGTACAGTTCTGCCACCTACAGCCTGACGTGAAATTAAGGCTGGTGTGTCGACACCAGGTGATGACAGCCGTGGTTCTGTAGCAGTACTCACTCATACAGTTATGCCCCCTAAAGGCTGGCTTGTGAAATGAAGACTGGCGTGTCGACACCAGGTGATGACGGTCGCGGTTCTGTAGCAGTAATCACTTCACTCAAATTGTTTTTGCCCCCTACAGGCTGGTGTGTGAAATGAAGACTGGCGTGTCGACACCAGGTGATGACAGCCGCGGTTCTGTAGCAGTACTCACTCATACAGTTCTGCCCCCTACAGGCTGGCATGTGAAATGTGGACTGGCGTGTCGACACCAGGTGATGACAGCCGCGATTCAGTAGCAGTACTCACTTGTGCCGGGTCTTGAGCAGTTCCAGCGCCATGCTGAGCTCCCGGACCTCGGCGAGCAGTTGCTCCGTGGAGACGTGCTCTCCCTGGGCCGGTTTGGGGCTAGGCTTGGCCTCAGCTGGACCCTTGGGTGCGAGGGGTTTCAGCACCATTGGCACCTTGGGAAGCTGGGTGGGCGGCTCGCTGTGCGTGGGTGACAGCAAGCGGGTTTCGGTAACCTGTGAATTTAATTTATCCAGGTTAAAACTGTGAATTAAAGAAACTCAAGTGAATGGGCACAGCAATCAGATATATTTTGGCCAATCTTCAGTTGAGGTCAGTACACCAGTTTTACTGCTTCCATTCCCCTGATGCCCCAAACAAAGAGCAGGTATGGTTCTGTGAGGGCCAGCTGCTCATCAGTCATTCATCTAATACATTCTCTTCCTGGTACTGCATCCGGCCCACCTTCGAGACACCAGGGAACTTCTTTGGAGGCATTTCGGTTTCTCCACTCCCCTCCTTCAGATCCGTGCTGCCTGGAGCCTGCAAACCACAGGTCCAGAGGCTTCATTACCTTTTGTCCTAACCTTCAATGGCGCACCTCCTACCACCACATGTTGCATGATGGCTAAATGTGCGTTCTCTCTAAATCAGTGACTTTGGAGGGCCTGATTGGTCTGGTCACAGTGACTGTGGAGGACCTGATTGGTCTGGTCACAGTGACTGTGGAGGACCTGATTGGTCTGGTCACAGTGACTGTGGACAACCTTATTGGTCTGATCACAGTGACTGCAGACTACCTGATTGGTCTGGTCAACTGGGATTGCAGACTACCTGATTGGTCTGGTCAACTGGGATTGCAGACTACCTGATTGGTCTGGTCACAGCGACTGTGAAGGACTTTTCAGGAAGCTCCCGCAGGATTAATTTCAACTCCACATAGCCTTGGCAAATCATTTTGAGTCAGTAGCCTTTTGGAATACCAATGGCCTTCAGAGAGATGCCTGAGAGCTTGAGTTCAGTATGACCACAACTATAGAAGTGAAGTTCTTTTAATGTTAGCTTCTAAACCAGTGGCAAACATTTTGTAGAGGTAAGGCTTTCTTTGTTTTGGTTGGTCTTACTAAAAGATATATTTGAAACACACATGAAATATTTGGAAGGACACTGAAATACATACATGAAGGTGGACTTGACCAAGGCATGAGTGCCCCCTGTCCACACATGGAGCAGGATGGTGGGGTGTACTCACATGTGGAGTGGTGAAGAGGGAAGACGGTGGCCTCCTGTGGGGGGGCTTGGCTCTGCTGGCCGTGGGGTGGGTCAGCTTCTCTGTGGACACGTCCACTTCGTCAAACTGGTCCAGATCTGGAACAACGGCAAACAGGGCGAGCATGCACCAACAGTACACCTTGGGAAATCTTGCTTTGCAGTCGACACGCCCTTACTTCTGTTCTGACCCGACTTTGAAATGGTCGCCTGATCAAGGATACTATTATACAGACTGCGATCGATTACTGCAGAATTCCCAAATTCAATATTAAAATGTCCAGGAGTTAAAGCAAGCAGAACTTAAGGAAGACTGTTGCTTATCAATGACTGCCAAATATATCTACCTTTCTCTTGACTTTTGTCCTCGGTCTGTTTGGGTGATAAGGGAGGTAGATCGCCATTGCTCCTGTGGACAAACAAGCACACAACACTATAAACAAGTAGGGAGTGTGTGCATTTCACACAACAGAAAACACCCTGAGCTAATCAGCAGCCGGGTTTCTGCCAGACATTAGCTTTAAACGCTAATCAACCAGAAACACCAGAAATGTTAGAAAATGGAGCACTGAGAAAATAACGTTTTAGGAAGGAAACGCTCATATTTCTACTTGATGTAGTGGATAAATTGTAATTAACGGGTTTATTATTTTGAATCATTCAAACGCACATGTCTCTGCTCAGTCAAATCAAAATAAAAAAACGCTGCTTTGAATGTGACATCCTGTTTTCATCAGATTGTAACTGTTCGCACCTTGCAACCGTCACAACGGAAACTTTAGTAGCAGGTGCAGATTCATTGCGTCGCAATGGTGACAAAACCTGGCGGCGCGTAGCGGGGTATGACGCCAGTCAGATCTTAGTTATATTTTTATCTTTTTCTCAAAAAAAAAAAAAAAAAAAAAAAAAAAACAGGCAAGACACATTTTACCTCTGCTATTGGATTCACATTTAGATCGTAGCGTGATGAAGCAAAGCTCGCGTCTAACTTCCGGTATCCGCAGTTGTTACATAG
The DNA here is from genome assembly GCA_025775065.1 of Hiodon alosoides. NCBI lineage: Eukaryota > Metazoa > Chordata > Actinopteri > Hiodontiformes > Hiodontidae > Hiodon > Hiodon alosoides. Next base: position 4,499 of record JAOYSI010027100.1, read on the forward strand.
ATCCCAGTATATGTGTTATGGGTTTTAACACACCGAGTTCAGACCCTGTCAATCGTTCCAAGTAAAAAACGAGTATAAGAAGTCAAAAAGCTTGTGTGTCTCAGAGGAACGCTAACAGTTGCAGTTTCCCTCCCATGTATGGAAGTGGAAGGAAACGTTCATATTTCTATTAGTCAGTTTTTTTCTTAATCTTCTTTCCAGCAGAATCTTAAATGCGCCCATTCAGGGAAACAGGAAAATGAGCTAGCAGTCTTTCTAAAATTCAGATGGAGTGCTTCAACCCCGGTTGAAGAGTTTCCTATGAACTGTAAATATCTGTTAACTGCACCCAAAAATTCCCTAAAGAGATTTTAAAGGACAACACAGTGTTAAACTGAAGAGAGCCCCGTATGGGGTTACAGAATAAACATGGTCATTTAGAGAGAGGGCCCCCCTACCTGTTGGGCACAAACTTTTGGGGTTTGTCCTTCACTGGTGGTGGAGGGGCTTTCCTCAGGCCTGGTAGCTTCAGCTTGCTGGGGACGTCACTCCTGAGATCCTTGGTGTCTGCTTTTTCATCTGCAAAGCGAGCTGAACCAGAAAGTACCAAACCGCAGGAGGTAGTTGCAAAATACTAGCACCTTAACTCAGAAACTAACTGCCAGTTTTTAGGTTATTGTTAACATTTTCCCCCTGCATTTTTTACAAATAGTACAAACTTATACTGGTCCAAACCAACAGTTAAGATATTGTGTACCCTTATTTTAGCCTGCAACCACTCTCAACATCATTAGTTTCAAACAGAGTATATGATAAATTGATTATTTAAGGTATTTAAAAACACAGATACTTTATACCTTCATGTAGAATAATCAACAAATATGATTTAATTAGTAATACCTCTTTGTTTGTGGAAGGCTCTACACAAACTTTCCCTATGTTCACAGTCGTTTATAAAGCCTTGTAATAATGGAAAATCACTGGATAACTTTGTCAGAATGTTATCACTTTTCCCAATTAGAAGGCAATGGAACTGGATAATCTAATAATTTGCAAGATAATGTATTATATGTGTTAAACAGATAAAGTAATAACTTATTATGTGATTAGGTTATTAGGTGAGTACCAGAGTAACTTAATGTATCCAAAAATAATAATAATAATAAAACTGGAACCCCTATTGTTAATATTGAATTTTTATACTTACATTTAAGTTTTCAGGCTTACAATCCTGCTATTAAACTGCTGAGCATTTTTACTTACAACCTGACAACATTCACTAAAAAATTGTTATGCTCAACATCAAATTCTAAAAAAATGAATTGCAGTGGTATAGTTGGTAGTAAGCCACTGAAGCATGCCTGGGCATGACCAGTCCAGGAGCAGTCCGACATTGTGTTATTCTTTGTTATTCTGCATTATTTTGTGTAATTCTTCGTTATTTTGTTATTCTGCGTTATTTTGTGTAATTCTGCTTTATTCTGTGTTATTTTGCGTTATTTTGTGTTATCCTGCATTTTTCAAAACTGACACCAAAGAATAGAAACCGTAAGAAAACCAAAAATAAATTATCTTAATGAATTTATGGTTACAGATTCAAAAGTACTAGCAGACACAGGATTTGAGGAGCTGTGGATTTAGGCTCAGATTATAGACTGCAGTTAAGGTCCTCACTTGGTAAAATAAATCTGATCAAGGTACCCCGTTAGTTCGAACTCATAATAAATGTGTTTATTTTATTTTAATTTGAAACAGTATTATTGTTAAATGCAAATTCATCTAAATTAGCGAGTAGGGCAGTCCTAACTGCAAGTGAGTTCAAATTAGTTGCACAGTCCTAACTGTGACAAATGGTATATATATCATCTGGTGCTGGTCTGAACACATAGGCTGAAGCTTTCAAAATGTAATCAATGTGTATTTGATTAAAGTATTTGACAAATGTATTAAAATTTTAAGAACTGCATTTGATTAAATTAAATTTCAATTACATTATGGAAAAATGAAATGTAAATTTTAGCTTATCGACCAATTTAGGGGCCGATGGTTTACACTTCTGACAGATCATGTCATGCAGCATAAAAAGCCACACAAAAAGACCAGGTACGACTATTTTGCTGTGGCTGAGTGACTGCGATCCTTTGAATAAAACCGTTTTTTGTTTTTTACCTTTTCTTTCTCCCTTCGAAACAGGATCAGTGCTGCCATGCTCGAAGGTCGTCTTCTCCATCGCCGAAGCCTCAGTCTGAACTGGAGCAGCATGGATACAGGGTGAGTGGTCGATGTCACATGCAGACACGTGCGTGGGCAGCCACACAGATGTACACGGTCTCCAAGGAGAAAGCCCAACTTCGCCACAAAAAATTGATCTGCGCTCTCAAAACTGCTAAGTACATCTGTACTGAAGGTGTGCGATGTGCCACTCCCCCACACGTCTCCAGGAGTGGAAGCCCCTGTTTAACGGATAAGCACCTTAAACCCCACATCACTTTTACCAACATCGCACAGGCAGAATTTTTCTTCGCAAATAAACAGAATGGACTTGAAGTTTTAGCAGAATCCTCTGAGACATAAGGCTGATCAGAGCTCTGATAATGGCACTGATCCACCCATGCAGAGATGTAAGCAGTTTCACTGAAGTTGCTTGTGAACTTGTCTGGTCTCGCTTTCCGGCCAGCATATCAGGCAGCAAAATAACGTGTAGCACGACACCGAGAACAGAGACACGCGCCACGGACACGAAGCCCTGCTCTTACACGCACTCACTCACTCACTCACTCACTCACTCACTCACTCACTCACTCACTCACACTTGCACACGCAACAGATCTAAGCCCTGCTCTTGAACACATGAACGCACATTCGCTCGCTCACTAACGCACTCGGGCACAAACAAACAAACGTGCAATGGACCTAAGCCCTGCTCTCTCTCACACACACACACACACACACACACGCAGGCACGCACGCACGCACGCACGCAGGCACGCACGCACGCACGCAATGGAATAGCACGTCAGAGTATTACAGCCCACCCCCCTGAGCGCGTCGCGATGCAGGCACCACATGGGTAAAATCAAAATCCCAAGGCTCCACCTCTCAGCCAGAGAGAGGTCCCTCAGCTGGTCCGTGCCCCGCGCCGTCCTCTGAAGACCCCCGAGGGCAGGCACATCCCCTTACCTTGCTGTCTGCCTGCGACACGCAACAACCGCTCAGGTGGTGGGACGGAAACTACAAGAACAAATACAACAAGACTGGTACGTGTGGCTTGTATTGGGAGGCGGGGCGTCTCTGACAGGCTCAGATTTAAAGAATAATTCAATTTTTTTTGCACACTAATCTTCACAATCTGATGACCTCTGTGGATGAATAAACTGTTGTTGCACACTACGATCCCTGCTGTTTCAGGTTTCTCAGATTTTCTCAGGTTTTCTCGCAAAACGAAAAACACTTAGCTACAGCGGAATGGCAACAGAAACTCTTTACATGAGTAGATCTGGAGAAGCTTAGATAACAAATGTTTGCGTTCACCACTTCCTGTACCAAACAGAGAGTTTCACATCCTATTTTTCAGTGCAAACTTTAATCATCCTCAGCACAGTGAACCCGTAGTGTCCTGGGGTAACCGATGGCAGTCCCCCTTGACAAAGGGCTCACACAGTGGCAGTCCAAAGAAGGAACCAAGAGTAGGAAGCCATTGCACTTCAGGAACAAGCCCAGCACTAACTTTTGCTAGACTAACAGACTCTAAACTCAGCTGAAGTCTCTGTCCGAGTTCTCAACAGCACTGTGCATTGAACAGACCCCCCCATCCCCCCTATACTCGGCAGCTGAGACAAGAAACACTCACTTGCAACATGTGTTCTGATGGCACAGAAGACCTGTCAGGCCTGGGCTTCAGGGAAACTAAAAGTCTGAGCCCCACAAATGCTTCTGGCCTGAGCCAATGGGCGCCATCGCAGGTGGTATCAGCGCGCAGGAATAACGCGGCGTAGCGTCCGCCACATACCGCCAACTGACACATTTAGCGCAGCTGGGACCCATCCTGCGCAGCTAAACAGGTGCTCTCCTTACCTGGGGGTTGCTCTGTGCCACGTCTGGCCGGGGGCTGGCTCGGGGTCCCGGGCTGTAAGGGAGAAGGAGAGGAAAAGAAAGGGATTTTTAACAGGAAAGGCAAAACAAAAGCTGCAGCGTCCACCCACCCAAACCAAGGGCAGGGACTTCAGTTCCCCAGACCAGCCGGGCGTGCTCTAAGAGCCAGAGAGACGCAAACTCTGCATGAGAAGTAATGACAGCCTAGTGTCTACTGTCTAACTGTTGACCTGCCCACTGTGTTGTTTAACTGTTGTTGTTTAAATATAGCACAATACTAATGCTTAGGAAAGTTCTTGGTCCCTGGGCTTATGTAGTCAGGTCCTGGTTTGGCCCCTGAAAGGGGAAAGTTAACGTGTGGAGCACTGAGTCCCGGTGGGAACATTTCCTCGTCCAACTTACTTGGAGGGCGTCCGTCGGTATCACCATCACAAAGTTGTCGGGAAAGAAACCCCTCTGTCCGCGCAGCTCTCCCTCCCACCAGCCCTCATCTTCGGTTTCCTGCATGTTGCGAGAGAAAAAGTGCTCACAAACGTCTCCAGACTACAGGAACCAGGGGATACGTAACCCTCCCCAGGCACAGTGATCACAGTCAAACCACGAAACAGCAAATTTTTACCCACCCAGTCTCGAGTTTATTCCAATCATGGTCTGTTTAATGCATTCCTGCATCATGTCATGAACCCTGGCACAGCTGAACAACACATACGTCTAGGACTACAGGACAGGTTGGACTGGAGGAACGAGCTGTTTCAATAATATATTTATATAATAGACAGCACAGAAAGTAGCACAAGTGTAGAGTTAGTAAGCACTTCCCCTGTCACTTCCGCAGCAGTGAGCTTCACCTTGGAGATGACGGTCACGATATCGCCCTTCTTCAGATCCAGTTCGTCGTCAATAACCGCTGTGTAATCGAACATGGCTTGGCAACATTCCTTTACTGGAACACAAGTTAACGAAGACTTCATGTGCCACCGCAATGCTTGTCTCACCAACCTGCAAAGACTTGATCTTTAATCTCTATATCGACTATTCATAGAACAATCACGTTATTATTCAACCGCTGTGCCACAAGTGTTGGGCAAATTTAATTTTTTATTACCATGACAAGGTGTGTTTTACAGCCTGATCACCCTCTGAACGCGCAGTTTCAGGTAGCCACACCATTATTATTGTCATGGCAATGACCACACACCTCTTTTGTGCGTTAAAAGCGGAATTCTAAAAACGGAATTCTAACTACTCGTATCCCAACCAAGAAAAACAGTAATCTCATATTGGGATACCTCCCACTTCAGGTACATTCCGAGCTGAGGGTTTTATATGACACAAACACACAGCAGTCACTAATGCAAATTAATTCTTTCTGAGATATCAGTGTTACTACACCAAAACCATTCATGGTCCTTTCAGTGAATGAACATCAGTCCGGAGTGTTTCCCAGGACATTTAGCAGAAACACCCACCATAATTGTTCTTCTTCCTTACACTTGTTTTATGCTGTTCTTTTGTCTGAAATAAAACAAGCATGGAATTATAAGCACCGGTCCCTCTGACCCGTCTGAGCATCTGAACAAACCTGACGCCAGCGTACCGACCTCTTTAGTGAATATTGCCTCGGAGAGTCTGGGGCGGTTTTTGCCCTCGTTCAGCTTGGCATCTACAGAAGGTTACAAGATTTCTGATTTGCGTCACACTGTACATCTGAGCATGTGCATCTCAGTGAAAACGCCATCAAAAAGTTCAAGTACAACTGAATCTAACAAATCAAATGAAAGTGATAATATTCCAGGGCAGGGGAACTAGATGTGGGCAGTTATTATATGTTTCTAGGAATACCACAGCCATGTTGAGTTAAAATTACATTGGGAATTATATGTGTTATGTGAGTGAATATCTAATTTGAGGATTGAGATATTTAGCACTGTCTCACCTTTTGGTGTAAAAATCTCTTTAACGAAATTTGAAGGGAAGGCCCCTATTTTGCCGTTTTTCAGACCCATCCACCAGCCATCTTCAATCTGTTAGCAGAGTGAGAACAATAGAAAACATGCTAACTTTAAAAGGGTTTTTTTCACTACAGAAATATATGTATTGCATTACTGCAGAAATATATGTATTAGATGACGGTATCTTCACCACAAGTTTTGTATATTGTACAGTGCTTAGTCTCATAAGGGTAACAAATCCACAGTTTGCATTTTAGAAAACGCCTACATGTGTTTTTGCATTTGGTCCTCCACCTCTCCAGACAGCATCTCCACACCTGGGTGGGCACATTGCCTGCGACACCTACAGCGCCTTTACCTCTTTCAGGACCTCTATGGTCTCCCCCAGCTGGAGCTCCAGCTCGTCTTCATTCAAGGGGCTGTAGGCAAAGGCCACCTCGCACCTCCTCGTCTGCTTCTTTGTTAGCTTCGCTGGAGGTAAATCATAGAAATGTTGCATAGTGAGACCGACCGAAATGTTCACACTACAGTGATTAACGTAAGGGCTGAGCAGATTGGTCAAGCCCTGGATCACACACCCATTGTACCATCATACACACAGTGGTAAACATCACCAACATTTTAAATGAATCCCATATATGCGGTAACAGCATTAAACATTTAAATCCCCCTTTCTATCTAGTAATAATACAATATAAGTTCTCAGTGCTGATGCTAATTTGAATTATACAGGGTGTGGGAAAAAACAAAGCTTTTTTCAACCCATCATCTTTGATATACCAATACTGATTGCCGCCGACTAAAACCCCTGAAAGTGAAATAAAATCCTTTGACTAGCCTTTGTAACGAGGTATGCGTGTGCACCAAAGCTAGGGGTATAGAGGCTCTTTATAAATTCCTGTTTTTGCATATGAAGAGAGGTGTGTTCCCATATACTATAATGTTAAACTTCAGTGACAAACAGCAGCAATTACCCAGTAGGCGGATACCAGCATAGTACAAAAGGGCCTTTAATTGCTGGTGAGGGCCAAACTGGTGAGATCATATCATTATTCTTCCTACGTCACTGACAAGGATCAGACTTGTGTATAAAAAGCGTAGAGCCAGTTATAAATGGGGGTTGACATTTCACAGTATCTTGCACCACTATGGTATCAACAAAGGTAAACATAGAGCAGTGTAAAAAGAACTGAGGAAGAACTCACATTTTCTCAGACTCCTTGGCTCTCGTTTGTCATTTCCTATCAAATATACAGGGATCTCCTGTGTTGGAGTTCATTTGCAGATGCAGGAAGAGATTAAATGTACAACAGAATGGTCAGGGATCATTGCAAACAGTCCTTGTTGACGCCTTCGGTAAACTAAAGAGTCTATTTGGTGCCCGATGTCACTGACAAAACATGCTTCTAAAATACTCTGGAATAGACATGGGTGGACGGCAAACCTTGACAAAGTTGGCTGGGAAGATCCCTCGCTTTCCCCTGAGGTCTCCCAGCAGCCAGCCCTCCTCCCTCGCCTTGGAGACATTCTTCACCACATCCCCCACCTGCAAATTAATCTCGTCCTCCATGGTGCCCTGAAAGTCCATTAGGACTAGGACCTCTGGTGAGTGGCAGCAGCAGTGAGGGGGAAACATATTAAGCAAGTGAGACTAGGTCAAAGCAGGGTCCCAACACCATGTTCAGTTCTCGATCCCCATGGATTTTTTTTTAATCACTTTTTTATTCCTCTTCTAAATAGTACTCAATTTTAAAAGAAAAGGCTACTTTGATGTTAGTTTGCCCCACCAGGGGAATATTAGACAGTGAAATCCTGCAAGGAGAAGCAAGTTTCTACAGGCCTTGTAGTCTGTGGATCCAGCCAGTTATGTGGTAATATTTTAATTGCTCCAATTTCAAATTTAATTTCATCCAAATATCTTTCTTCAGTTATACAGTAATACAGTAACGCAGCCGTCTTAGCTGGCTGTGTAAAAAGATCCTGTTACAAAAAAAGGATTTAGTAAGACAAACAAGCCATTGTAGTATGTTAGAGTTAGCTTAACCATCACAAATATAAATAATAATTTCTAAAACAGAAAACCATGGAGCAGTGCTACCAAACAGGATCTCTTTAAAGGCTACAGAGGGCCCTTCAGATTTAATGTTCAGACCACACAGGTAAAGGAGGTCTTGGTTAATCCCGAGGATTTTGGGTCTCCAGGGAAAAAATGTCAGGAGTCCACAGGCAGAGCAAATTGGCAGAGCAATCATTTCAAAATCCCTTTGTTAAAAACATCCAGGCACTACCGCATATTAGCCCACAACCACGAGCCACAAGCAAGTACAAGCAAGACTAGTTTTTGTCTGAGCCAGATGCCGGGCCATTACCGAGAGCAGCCGCTCATACCAAACAAGACAAGGGGCAACCAAAGAAAGTTAACACTATGAGACATATATTAGCTGTCATTAAATGTTAAGTCAAGACTGTTATTACTACGGCACTAATGCTAAGGCACTTTCTGCTCTTAAAGACTGAATTGTAACATTTCTTGTAGGGGTCCTTTAAGACAAACTTTTTTCATTAAGATGTCCACATCGTGCTCATATTGCCTGCCGTTTCATTGGCATAGCCTGTCATTACCCCTGACCCCTTTAAAAAAATAACTACAAACTGAGTCACTTGGGAATTGCCCATCCTTAGTTCTATTTTTGGTTTCGCCCTAGGAAAAAACTACACACAACAGGCTCACAGGAAACGCCACACACAACAGGCTCACACAAAACATGGTTCAGACGCCCTGTATTTTGACTGAAATCGTTAAGCAAGCACACTATAAGAAAGAGGAGGATATCAGCTCCACCAGTCACTTGAGAAAGCAGCACATCAGTCCCAACCTTTACGCGGGCGTTCCAGGTGGGGTGGGGGCAGAGCAAATGCTCCACTGCACCAATATTCGCTAGCTCACCTCTTCACACAAACGGCCACTGCCTCCCCCCCCCACCAGCACAAACTTATCCAAGCACCGCAGAGCCCAAATGGGCAAACGCACTTACCCATGTTGCCTGGAGAAGGGAGAGAAAAAAGAGCAATTCCCCTGTCCTCAAAACTCGCTAGTGCAGGGATCCACGCAACAGAACAGACAGATAGCTGACGCTTGAAGACAGGAGAAGGAAAAGGAAAGAGGCAATGTTGCCCAAGAGAAACGGTGCCGACGGCCTCCTTCCTCCTTGTCAAACATTAACATTGAACATTTTTTCTCTGTGCTAGTCATGACATGTTAGGAGGGTGGGTTATGCTGACAAAAACAGGCGAGACAGGTTTGTACTGGAGGGAGGGAGATGTAGCTGCTTTCGTTCTACAACTAAATGAATTTATAAATTATATATTTTCTCAAACTCAGTAATACGCAAGGGCGTGGGTAAAAACACACACAAATATAAAAGTTTATTTACATTTGTTGCGATTAATTCACTCGGGGGACTATTTACCCCCAAAACCGGAGTGAACTTGACTGGGTTGACAATGAGGGACTTGCAATGTTTTGTTCCTGGAAGTCATACAAGTGCATTATATACATTTTTTGAATAATTTAAGCTAGGAAATGCATTAATCAGTAGGACAGTGAATGAAATCTCAAACTGACATCAGCTGGTGAAGGTGGTTTCTATACGTGTACACACAAACTAAACTTTTCACCTCCACATAAACAGGAGCTGCACACCAGACAAAACATTCCTAACACAAATTACCCTGAAAACCTACCCACCCATACCCAAGGAAACCAGCAGAACGTGTTGTCAGTGTTGTGATGACTGACAATGACATGAGAATGCACAGGGGAAGGTCACTGGCTGAAAGCGGTGACAATTTGATCCTTCATTGATTTCACCCAGGGATGACTTAACCACTGCTCAGGATCTCCTTTCCTCTTTTTGATTAAAAATGACTTATTTAAATAACCCACCGCGACACACTTTGAGGGCCGTACACGCTGGTATCCGCCTACTGGAAAAAACTAAAATAATCGCCCAATCTCTGGGCTCTAGCTGAAGACTGGGAGTCTCAGTACACTCTCTGCCAGGAAATCCTTTAACGACATGAAAGGGCACGTAAAATTTTCCTTCCATATCAGGCTCAAGTCCCTTTTAGATTAACAACAAACAGCCAAGTGAAAACAGGAATATACCAAAAGTGAAAATCTGAGACTAAACGGGGCAATTTAAGTGCATTACGGAGTAGCGTCGGACTGAAGGGCTTTGAGGGCTTGCCCAGGAACTCATAACACACTTAAAATTTAAATGGTGAGGCCTTATTTGTGAAAATAAACACAAACAACCAGAACTCATGGATTGAGAGCCATAAACTGAGTTATCCAGAGCTCCTACGGCAAGCAAGCGAAGTGTTTAAATTGGCACACCTCAGACCATCCTCTTTGTAATGAATGACACACAGAACAAATAAACCAGGCTACATTTTAATTGAGAAAAAAAAAAACAACTAAGAGCTACAGGAACAATTTAAAAAAATGACTTTGCCTCTCAACGTTTAACAAAAAAACCTCAATCACAGTCAAAGTAGGCTGTACATAAAATGCAATGTAATCCAGAACATGACACACTAATCAACATGGAACAGGAGTCCTTTTTTCCATTCGATTCGATTCTTTACAAAGCTCTGACATCCTTCATGTGCACTTCTACATCTTTGTACCACCTCTTTTTTTTTTACCAGAAAATACTTTTACAAACTCACTTTCAAAATTTACGATTGTAGGAAGACTGCTGAAGTAAACTAAATGAATGAAAACTACAGAGGGGAAATGGATCAAGCTGGGGCTGGGGAGCATTGACACCAACAGAACGCATTTAGTTAACGGTTTCCCCACAAAGGCCACAATAATTTAGTTTCTACAATCTCACATTTTTATGCAACAATGTCTTAGATGTTAAACAAGTGAATACTCTAAAGAATATTTCAGAGGCACCGACTTAAATCTTAAATTGTCTGATATTTATGAAATTACCAAATACAGATAACCAAAATAACGCTGATTCAAAAGAGAAAAAAAGAAAACCTAACAGTATCCACGTAACCTTTCGCTGAAAACGCCCCCATGAAAGACAAACGACCTCAGCGATCAAACAGAAGTCTGAATGATGTCGTCGCTCTGATAGCACCCCACAAGGTCTCTGCTTGTGACGGGCAACAGGTCGTTTCCACAAGGCCTTTGCTTGTGATGGGCAGCAGGTCGTTCATAGTGCACTCTGCAGGCAGAAGGAAGCCGAGCCGGTCTGCTGGATCAGCATCCACCCACAGTAGCTTGGTCCCATCCACAGACTTCGTTAGCCGGCCCAATATAATAAAATTAATTCAAAAGCTTTTACCAGCACCTAAAATAAGCGTTTGCTATAAAACTGTCTGTCTGTGTTTGTGATGACATCTAAGGCACAAATGCATTTTGTCCCATTTCATGCCTTTCTAAATAAATACGGAGGAGATTTTTGCTGAGATTACTTGTTGAATCCTACAGGGCTTACTGGGCCTTAACCAGGGCCGACCCAACCGCAGAGAGAAGCATCCGTCTCAGTTCTCACCACTACAAATTTCAGCGCTGAAGTTCGTTTCCGCACAATGCTTCTACACAAAATGTTTATTTTTTATCTTTTTAAAATCAGGGGAAAAAAAAAAAATGAAAAAAAAAAAGTAGTCAGACAGTATCAGCGTTCAATAAAATTCCCCAAAAGCAAGTCCCTTAAAGTAAAAGCGCTTTAAAAGGTTGTTGTAATTGTTGTTCCCCTCCGATGTCAGACTTTGATTGGGGTGTGTCGTCATTAGATCTTGGGAGTAGCTCAGAGTTGCAGTGTGGCCTGGTTATTGCCGCAGCGGCAGTGTGGAGATGGTTGCCTGCAAATGCGTTGATAAGAAAAGGAGATAGTGGTGGGTGACCTCCAGGGGCCAGGGGGCGCTCTCACTCTCCTCTCACTGCTGGGATCCAGCGACGCCGCCTGCCTTGTCCTCCTCCTTGTGGTCCTGCTCGCTGTCCTCATCCCTCAGTTCGCCTTCCTCGCCGCTACCCTGGAACTTGTCGTGGGTCCACTTGGGGCTGCTGCCGGTAGCGCCGGTGGCTTTGCGGAAGATGAAGCGACCGCGGCCGCGGACGAAGTTTCCACGGCCTCGGCCTCGGTTGTCCATCCACTTCTTCTCGCCCTCACCCTCCCGGTCGTCATGCTGCACGGGACGGACAAGACACACCTCTCAGAACTCTCTCAATCTACACAAAACCCTGCTTACTGGAAATTCTCGTGATTCAACACTTTTTGACTGATCAACATTAAGTTTCTTTTTTTCGCTAATGTTGAACAACATGTTGAACAACCTCCAGTACAAATATTTAACACCATGAAAAGCTTGACAGGATTTCAGAGATGCAGTCAAACTACAAGGCCAATTTAAATTCAGTATTGCCTCGGGACAGGCCTCATTTGGTCTGGCCCAGGAAAGAAACCACAGCGTTTTATTAATTCTTCTTTTTTCAAAAGAATGCAGTACCATCAGCCATACAAATACTTGAGTCAAATGATGCAGAAGAAAAGGGTAAAACTGCCTTAAAGAGCTCAGTCACCCATCTCCCGCATGGCTCCACCAGGACCTCAGCTCTTAGCTCCTCTGTGCTTGCCTACGCTGTGTTCAACTAACGGGAGGGGGTAAATTACAAAAAAAATCCAAATAAAAAAACGAGGGCAAAACCTACCAAGTAATATTTTCTGCTCTTGGGAGTGTACTCTGGGTCCCAGTCCTCATTCTTGGGGTGCATGGGCATTCCCATGTTGGGGGGATTACCGTTGCTATGGTTTCCCGGGTAATTTCCCCTGTTCCAACCCCGGCCTCTTATTCTGAACTGCTGCAATGAAAGCCAGACCCAGAACCCAAATTATTCACTAGGGACCACGTAAGAGGACCCAAACAGAGACCATAGGGCAGAGCTACTGTGGGAAACAGCTTTTATCCCCAAAAACTCAAAAGGACGTCATTGGCAGACAGGGGTTTCAGGGCGGTCATTAAAAGGACCCTGCAGGTCCTCACGACATACTGCGGAATGGGGATAGGCAGGGAGGAGACTTACAAAGCCGCCACGGGCGCGTCCCCTCTCCATCGGGCCGCCGTAGTCTCTGGGCCCCAGGCGGGCTTTGTTGAAGCCCTCCTCTTTGGGCTCCATGTCCTCGTGGGGGTACTCCCCGACCCTGTGGGGGCGGGAATGGCCGGACGAGGAGGAGGCAGAGGAGGACCGAGAGCGCTCCCGCTTCTTCTTGCTTTTCCTGTTCAGGGAAGGTAGGAAAAGACACGGCGCAGATTCCCAGTCAGATCCCTCCTCCAAACTGCACGAGGGGGGGGGGGGGGGAACATTATCCCTCCAAACTGCACCGGGAAGTGCCCAAAAACATTATCCCTCCAAACTGCACCGGGAAGTGCCCAAAAACATTATCCCTTCTCCAAACTGCAAGGGGAGGCACCCATAAACCTTGTATGCCAGGGGCACAATCTGGCTTCTTTAGAAACTTTTTACTGTGCACACTTTATTGGTGTTAAACCTAAATTAGTTTTTTTAAGACCAACTCCATTTCTATTTCATATAAAATCAATATAAATCCACTAGCAGCCTACATTGAACTTCAATGCCTCCATTCCAGTCTGAAAAGCAGTACTAAAGGACAGTAGTTTAGCAGATAGTCCTTCAGCTCAGTTAGTAAGAGCCCAGGAGATGCAAACGATTTTCAACCGATACTAATACCCAGCAACCAAATAAAGAAATATCAACGGACGATTATAGACAGCCCATCAGCGAGATCAGCTGTGATTCCACCTATAGTTTGGGGATTAAAAATTTGGGCCGAGGTAACGCGTCACGTACTTGGACTTCTTATGGTGCTTGGAGAACTTCTCGGTGGATCTCTCCCTGCTAGACCCCGGGGAGTCTCCCGAGTCCCTCCCCACATCCCTTTTGTGCTCCGGCTCCTTGCTAGAGTATTTTTTGCGCCGCTCAATGTCCAGGCGCAGATCCATTGTGTCACCCTTGGACTTTTTGCTGGCCTCCTGTGAAACACATCGTCGCAGACAGGCTCTGTGTTAGTGACACCGACTTCCTAAACCACAACTCCGACAAAGGAAAGAGAATGAAACAATACAGATCTTCACCATGGGGAATAAAATCATTCACAGCTTTTAATATCAAGTTACAAGTAATCAAATACATTCAGGATGCACTCCTAAAAATCCAGTTCAAAGTAACATTTAAAGTAATTCAGAGATTCACTGTGACAGACATAAGCGCTTAACATGAAACCTAATGGAGGAACAGCATAAAAAAGACCTCCCCCTCCCTCTAGTGGGGATAGAAGGTAATTACTGACTTCTCAGTGAAGTCCAGCATATGGAAAGAACCGTTTTCTTGTTAAAGATATCCACTATTGGTGTTGTATCCATTTTTTATATCATTTACTTTATGAAAACATAGTTAATGGAATTATCAAGTATTTTAGATTGTCTTGGATAAAAGCACGAGATAAAAACATTAAAAGACCATTTGGAAAAAAGTGAGTTAGGATTTCCTAGATTCCTCAACACGCTTCCTGCAAAAGTACAACATGCCATATTTTATAGGAGTTTACGTGAGAATTGTACCCCATTTATTTTTTGTCGTTGTTATTCAGGTTTTGAAGAGAAATACTTACTATGACTTTGCTTAGACTCCTTTTGACAGGCTTGGGTACAGGAGCAAAGGTCACTTCCATTTCAGAGCCCTCAAGTTTCGACTCAACTGCCCTTGGCAGGCTTGTACCCACAGTATAACCATATCACAAACGTGGAGGGGGTATAGCAATACAAAACAGACAGAGTGCCCCTCACTGGCTTTTAGACTTATGCACCGCCTTTGAAAGAAAGCACAGGCTTAGAACAAGTGGGCAGTCTAAGGCCATCTGGTTTCTTTCTCTCTTTTGCCTTCCCAATACTTCATATTTCAAAACGTTCGGTCACCTTGTAGCTGATTTCCCCGGAGCTTTTCATCTCCTCAAACAGATGAGAGTGTTTCTTAAAAGCACTGGGAGAAACATCAATTCTCCTGCAGGGGGCACAAGGAGACACCGCGTCAGTGGTCAGAGTCAAGCAGCAAGCACAGAGTTTAGCAACAAGTCCAGAGTTTAACCCCATGGCTTTATCATTGTTTTCTCCATATGTCACACCGTCACAACAGCAGCAAAAACTTGATATGGATATCTTTTAGAAAACAGTGGCACCATTTATGAAAAACTAATAAAACCGTACAAGGAAAACATCCTGTCGCCATCTTCTACAGGTAATTCACAAAACAGACTTCAGCGGATTACGCTCGAATCAGGTAATTCACAAAAACATATCAGTGTGTAGCTGAAGGGGCAGATGAGTTGAAGCCGCTTTACCTGTGTATCTCAGGGCTTTTTCTTGGCTTCATTTCTTTTTCAGCAGCCCTTCTTTGGTACATGGCAAAACGCTCATTTAATGTCATCCCTGAGGACGGGAAATGCTGTGCTGTAGACGGGAAAAAGCAGAGCCATTACACATCAGCATTGACCTCTCGTGACAGCAATTACAGTCACCACTCAATGATCAGCACTAACCTCTCGTGAGAGTATTCATAATCACCATTCAATGATCGGCACTGACCTTGCGTCACTAATTATCGTCACAAGTCAATGATCTGAGCTGACCTTGCGTACACTACAAATATAATTACAAATATCATTATGTTTACTACATGAGATGCTACAATGACTTTCCGCCTTTAATCAGATGCAGGGCCAAAGAGCGCCATGTAAGGCCAAAGACAGGCAAGTATAGAGGGCTACCACGCTAACATTAATTAACAATGTCAAACACTTCCCATCTCCCATTTTAACTTATCTTGTACAATCCAGTACATTCAACACAACCTGTGTTAGCTGTTAGCAGTGACACCATGTTCAACACATGCCTGCCTGCATTATAACAGCAGCAAAAGGCCACCCACTTCAGCTGTTGAGTAGTTGGCTGGGCACAAAATGGATGCCACGTTCAAGTCACTCTGGTAGCGGAAGAGGAGAAACCAGCCCATTGAAGTCCTTGGATGACATCGGATAAACAAATCCATTCGCACTGTATAGGAGTGTCAGGGGTGTTGGGAGCGCCAATCCTAAACTTATTCTGGGTAACCATAAACTATGAGAGCAGGCTTTCTGCTCAGGCTACACCCTGACCAAGGTGTAATTAGAGTTTCAAGTTGAGATAAAACCCTTCATGCTGGACTCGTAAATTTCAGAGCGTGGAGAGGTGGTTGGAGCCCTGTACTTGTAACCCTGGTTCACTCCCGCCTTTTTGTTGACCTTGTGCTAGCTATCCTGCCTTCATCGCCTCATATATCACATTGGCGGCTTGCTTTTATAATGCGAGCAATTTAGCATCGATAGCATTCCATAGGCCATCAGCGCAGCTGGATTTTTACCACATGCGCCAAAGTCAAATCCTTTCCTAAAGTGTATGGAAGTGGCAAGAAGGGCTGGCTCTCAGTTCACCTGACAAAACTAGCAGTGCAATAAGGTTTGGAACGGCTGGTACGACTGTGTATGGTATGGGAAGCACGTAAGAATTTAGGGATGACATGCCGGAACGGGCGCAGTAATGACGGGTTACCTTTAATGTGGTGGACGATGGTGACAATGTGCTGAGCGAACAGCTCCGAGGGGCTCCTGCGTAACTGGGTGGACTGAATGTGCTGGAAGATGGAGCGAAACTCCTGGTCTTTTTTAGTGGGATGCACAAGATCCTTAGAGATCCGACGCTCGCTTGCCAAAACTCCAGAGGAACTGTGGATAAGAGGAGAGATGCCAACCAAGATTTAGCCCACGTAGCCAAACACATAGCAAACTATACCATTCACTGCCCGGACACTGGCAGAATTGACTTTCAAGAAATTACTTTAAATGTACAAAAGCTTATATATACACAGCTATAGTTAATGCCATTTTAAACACACCACAGTAAAGCAGGTTTTTGGACAAATGTTGAGTGCTTGGTGGGTACCTTGCAAGGTCATCCTGGAAGGGGTCCATCCTGACACTGAACTCCCCCCCCCTCTTTCCCAAAGCCCAGGGAGGCGACTGGTCCCTCCTGGCCATGAACATGTCCCTCTCCTTGTTCTCCGAGCTTCTTCTTGATGGCGGTGATGGGCTGGACCCGGCCCGTTCCTTCCGCCTAGCCTTCGCCACCTTATCGGGCATGAAGCCCTTGAATGCCCCCAGAGCCTCCTTCTTTGCCAGGGCTTCTGCCCTCTCCTGCTTGCGGCTGCGATACAGCTCCTCCTCCATGTCCTCCAGGTCGTCTGCGCCGCCCTCCGGCTCCTTGCGCGCCCGCTCTTTGGCCGAAGAGAAGTAGGCCAGGTCCTCCCATTTGCCGAAGCGCTCCTCGAACAGCTCACGGGCGGAGAGACCGAGCTTGCTCTTGGGCTTGGGCTCATCCTCTGCCTGCCGCTCTTTACGGGATTTGGGCCGCAGCGGCAGCTCCTCCTCCTCCTCCTCCTCCTCCTCCTCGTCCTCCCCGTCGCCGCAGAGGAAGGGCGGCCCCTTCAGGAAGCCCCCGGACGACGCCCCGGCCTCAAAGCTGTCGGTGTACTTGTACTTCTCCTTCTCCTTCTCGGCCTTGCCGCCGTACTCGGCTGCCACCGCCTTCGGGGCGTACGCCGGCCCCTTGTCGAAGATTCCCCCCGGCTTGCCGTTTCCCTTCTCCCGCTCCCCGTCGGCCGAACTGGCGTCCTTTTCCCTGCCGTTCTCCCATTCTGACGCTTGTTTTTTGCTCTTGTGTTCCTCCAAGAACCTAGTCGATCACAATGAAAGAGGCCACTCATCAGCACTTGCTGGGAAAGAACAGGTGTTGGATAGTGCATACGTTGGATGCGTTCCAGATACCTTACAGCTAGCAACAACAGCTTCCAAAGTACCAGTTGAGTCTATGCTTAAATGGTGTTAAAGACGGTCATAAAAATACTAAATGCCGTACCTGATAACCTCGTAAAGTATCGCAAGAGTCGCAGGCATAGAGACAAGCAGAACTAAGGTACAGAGCCCTGGATACAGTCCCCCACCGATTAGACCCTTCCCACTGAGGTCTGCTACAGGCCGGTCCCATGGGTACTGCCAACACTTTATACATGCAAAGTCATGTTTCGGCTTGTTGTGATCCTACCCTTCTCCCCCAAAGGAGAGTCACCTCAGGGCTGAGGTAGCATAACCAGGAAGCACCATTTTATACGTTGAATTAAAAAGTGGGGGGGTATTTTTCTCACTGCACAAGCAAGTTAAGCAACTCTAATTCACTGACAGGTCTGACCGTAATTCATATAAAATTGATATACTTACTTCTACTATAGTCATACTCCTAATTATTTGGGATAGCATACAACGTGCAGCTAAAGCACAGGCGCAGACGCAAAAAGTCACCATGTTTGGGGTTTGTAAATTAAGAAGGCTACACCGTTCCCATTTTAATTATTATTCTTCCTTGGTTCTTTGAAGCTGAGCACAGACTAAAAAAATTGAAACAAAAAAGGATTAAAATACTGAGTTTCTGGCATTAAAAGCAAACCATACTTAATTTTAAAAAGTCATAACTACAATGGATAATAATCAAAGGCTTTCATGGTGAGAAACAGACTCATCATGTTACAGATACAAGTCACAAGTACACACAGGTAACAATGAGTTCTACACTACTCCATATGAGATCACTCAAACATCTGCTTTCTTCAAAACATCCATTAATAAAAATAAAAATAAAAACTTACTTTTTAAACGCCGTAGAGATCGCAGCTTTGTCTCCTGTCCTGTGGTCCTCTTTTGAAAAGAACCCAAAGCCAGAGAAGACTGCCGTGGGGCTTTTCTCGGGGGGGCTCTTGCTGGAGGACGCAGGTCCAAGACTCTGCCAAGCGGGGGTGCTGTTGCTGGGGGTGTTGGAGCCTTTGGTGGTGGGGCTCGGGTGACTGCCTGCTGGCGCCCCTTGGCTGACGATAATGGCAGAGCGCACCTGTGGGCTCGCCCTCTTGGGGCTGTTGTTGTAGTCGGTCAGGCCCTGCCAGTGGCCTGAGGTCTTTTCCGTTATGCTCCCGTCATCTCCTGCTCCCCCTCCCCTGTCTCCGGCCCCTGTGGGCTCCTCGTCACCTCCCCCGCCCCTCTGAGCCTCCTTGGAGGTGGAGCGGTCCTTCACATCCTTGGAGCTCCGCTTGGCTGAGCCGGAGCCCGAGCGTCGTTGTGGGGAGGAGGAGCGAGACGAGGAAGACGAGGAGCGGTGGGAGTGGCGGGACCGGCCCGAGGAAGAGCGGTCGGAGTAGCGGGAATGGCTGCGTGAGCGTGGGCTTCCCGAGCGCTTTTTGGGTGTGCGGGAGCGAGAGCGCCCCCTCCTGGGGCTGTGCTGGTGGTGCGGCTGCTGCTGCTGCTGCTGCGGGTGCTGACGGTAGTTCTGCCAAGCGTTGGGACGGTAGTTGTTGTTGTAGCCGCCGCCCCCTCCTCGCTGGTAGCGGCCCCGGGGGAAGTAGCCCCGCCCACGGCCACGATAGTAATAGGGCCTACGGAAGCCTCGGTGGTAGCCCCGAAACTCACGGTTGTTCTGATATTCTCTGGGGTAGTTCCGGTCCCGATTGTGGCCCGGGGAATGGGATCTGGAACGGGAGCGAGACCTAGAACTTTGGGATGGGAAAAAGAAAAAACAACAAGAAAAACAAATGAGTATGTGAGCAGCCTGAGAGATGTCAGAAAGGAGAAATTAATTCTTAGGGTTAAATACATGAATACAGACAGACAATATGATTCAACTCCATCACTGGCAGTGAAGGCAACTCATAAAATCACAGAACAGACATTCAAAAATAATTAATGGCTGCATGAAGACGAGTGTCTCTTGACCACACGGTGGCGCTAAAGCCACATTTGGACTTCAGCCACAGCCTAAATCTCTCAGTGTTTCGCTGTCCACAGCCTCAGTAATGCTTTAACTTCTAATGGCAAACACTAAACAGTTTATGCATTTGTTTTTATTCCTGATTTAAATTATATTTAAACAGAGGGTTGTCTTATCCATCATGAATAATTTAAATATACAATAAAATAGGATTAAAAAAGCATTAGTAACACGTGTCGCAATTTCTCAACACTCAAATTCTGACATAACAGGCTACAATTAAACATTTAAAGGCACACTGCAGACCTGAAAGCTAAACGGACCAAAACACACAGCCAAGATAAGGTCTGCCATGCTAGCCAACCAGAGCCAAAACACCCAAGAGACCGCTAAGTACAAAACAATGTTTTATCTTCTCAAAAAAAAAAAAAAAAGAACGTTTGTTTGAATCAGTTAAAATCACGATTTTAAACCCATTATAATTGCATCTCAAAACCTAATAGGTTTTAATAGGGTGAAGAAATTAGCCTTTAAAGAGCTGGTACTCACCCAGTGCGTTTTTTCATTGGAATGAAGAGCTAACAGGGAAAAGACTAGGAAGAGCAGCATGGCACACTTGCTGCAGCGCGAGAGACTCTATCTCTTATGTGTGTTCTGCTGGAAAGAGGCGGTCACCAGGGCCATATGGGAAACATTTCTGCTATAATCCTGCCCAGCAAAGGGGGCGGGGGGCTCCTGGCCTGCCAATCACCAGCCACGCCATGCAAGCCCGCCTTCAAAACCAACTACCCTTCACTGCCCCTAATATCACTAGTCTTTTGGGGCTTTGAGTTTTGTATCACAAATTTCAAAGCAAGAAATTTCCCCCGCCTGATTTCAATTTAAATGCACATTATTATTTCACAAGCCAGTTCATACAGTGAATGGATTCATAACAGAACTTTTTTTCTAAAAAGGGCAAATTAATTCACTATGAGAACAATAGATACATTTTATGTGCAGCCTAGCAGGAATCGGGTTTAACCCCTACTTTTTGCCCTGCTTTATTTTATGGCTGTATTAAATGATTACAGCAAACTCAACACAAATCGTTATGAATCCCTGCCACGATGTTCGGCCTATCAAGGCATGTGGAAAACAGGAAATCGCTCGAGGCTACCTCTTTACAGTAATCAACATAAACTACTCTCAAATAAAATAGGATAAAACGCCACCTTTTAAAAAAAGGAACAAGCACATTTACTCTGAGCAGGGGAAGACCTGTTCCTCCTTGGCCAAAACTGACTTCGTAGCCATACACAGATCGCGGAGCCACGTCTTCACGCGAGCTATCCCATGTAGCATACTGTTCAACAGCAGGCAGGATTGCATCCTGGCTGAATAGCTTCAGAACTCCGACAGAGCCCAGACCCAGCAGGCTCCTGCAGTAGGACAGCAGTTAATATGAGGATTAACTCCACCCTCCCGAAGACAGGAGTGACTGAGTTTCAGAACATGAAATAAAAAAAACCCAGAGTCCGTCTGCAGCTTACCATGCGCAAGTGCTCAAAGCTGTTCTTACTTTTGCACTTGGACACGGAGCAACTGAAAAACACTGTGGGCTCGCAATGAAAAGGATTTAATAAAAAACCAGTGTGCACACAAAATCCACGTCGTAAATAGCCCTTGGATACATTCACCCAAAACCATAGAGAGAGGGACAGCAAGAATATTGCCTTTAACACCAACAAATCTGGGCAACTAATTTTTTTTTTTATATGCAAAAAACCTATCCAAGCATAGGCAAGGGCCCTCACTTCTACTAAACCTAAATTATAGTAAATTTCTCTCAACACTCACTCTCGGCTCTTATCTCGTTACAATTTGTCGATTCTGGCAGGGCACCATTTAGAATGTGTTGAGTGTTTATTGCTTTCCACTGACAAGAGTGCAACAGAAATAACCCAGCTGAATAAGGTCTACACCTACCTACAAGAGCACCCAAAGAACAAGCAGACCAGGACCGCTCTGTATATGGGTGAGAGCACGTCGACATCCTGACAACCACCCCATGTCCTTAGTCGCTTCTCTCTACAAAACCCACGGAGGACACTCACTGCGTGCTCCCAGTCTCCTCTGGTACTCAAGCACTGTTTTCACTGAATTAATCAAATAATGTGAAATATCATGTAAATCTCCCTCGGTTTGGAACGTGACATTGCTAAAACAAAGCTAGGAGTTATTTTAACCATTTTATTTTAAAAAGGGGCAACCGATCCGGAAGCCGTCTCATTAGCATGCCATCTGCCCAGTATACGTTTTGGTTTTATCTTAAACCTGTATGACCATAAAAGTACGATAAAAGAAATAAGACCCATAAATGTAATAATATAAATGAAAAAGTATCCAATTAACATTCAAAATGATTATTCTCTTTATTCATTCTTTAAGGATTCTCAATTACCGTTAAAAACACTTGCAAGTCATTTTTTTTAATCCATTAATCAAAATGATTCTAAAGAAACCTTGAAATTTCTTTATAAATCGGCGACTTCTGCATTCTTGGAAAAAAAAAAAAAAAAACATTCATTGCTGGCCTCCACCTGAAACTTAGTTGTCCATTAGTTGCCTACAGTGCATTTTTCCTCCAGTAATGTAACGTCTGTAATTCATACATTATGGTGACATCTTATGATCACCATTAACGTCTGCAGGTTAGGGTTATTACCATAATGCAATCGAGCACAGGCAACTACAGACTGTGAACCAAGACAATAAAATGTCAGAGATGGGAAACATCTAAGCTAGCCTCTGAATAAGGAAACTCCACTATGAGGATAATCGTTAAGTGAACTAAGCGATGATCATTACTGACAAATTAACACACTAGGTAGCAAACATATTACTCTAGACAAACAGTTACGGCAGCAGCCATTGCCGTCTTCTGGTTTCTGTTTTTGTGGACAACTCCTGCAGGACTGTGTGAATTCCAATCTGGAGCCAAAGATGAGACCAAAAGTCCAAAACACACCCCTGGTGTTGTTGAGCTCACTGAATGAAAATACAGCCCTGGTGCTGGGGAAAAAGTCTCCGCTAAGCACAACACACACACTGAGATCTGAAAATACAGCAGTTATCAGCTAATTTATTAACAGTCCACCCCTCAGTAGACTGTGTTTGGGCTCCACCTCTTCCCTCTACACTGGCATTCTCAGATTCTCTGTTTACTTCCCTTTGCCTCTCCTATTACTCCCATGAAACCGCTTTCCTGGACGCCTTCCCAACACTTTAAATTTAGTCTGCCGAGACCAATGGCCTT
Source organism: Hiodon alosoides (assembly GCA_025775065.1). NCBI lineage: Eukaryota > Metazoa > Chordata > Actinopteri > Hiodontiformes > Hiodontidae > Hiodon > Hiodon alosoides. Next base: position 27,758 of record JAOYSI010027100.1, read on the forward strand.
CCTCCACCTTCACCCCACCTGTTAACCTTGCCATCCCCTGAAAAACACGCTCCTCCTTCTCCTCAACACATCGCACTCGGAGCCCTTCTTATCACTGTCTCCTTGGCTATAAACCACGCTCTTTAGAAGCATTCCTTTGCAATCTGCATAAGCCCTGAGCTACTGAACCGAAATGAATCAGGCTCGTCTTGTGACTCCTTGTTTCTTATGCCACGCCTCTAAGATCTTTTTATAGGTTCCTTATCAGTGCTCAAATTGACCCTTGAACCAATTCTCTCATTCTGCCCAAGTGATGCACAGGGTTTTCCAGTAACATAAAAGCTGCATATCCTGTTATTCATTAAACTCTGACTGTTTGTCAATGTTTTCAATGTAGGTTCTATCCAATAAATGTGCTATTAACAAATCTGCCTCAACATCAATGACGACTGATTAAAAGTGATTAAATTAAATCCAACATTCCATACTGCTGAAACGTAACATTACTGCTGTAAACTTAACACCTTTCCCAGTGAGAGAACAGAGGAGGCAGAGGCTGCGAAAAAGCACCTGTAGCGATGTTTCCTGGATCGGGATCGGCTCCTGGAGCGGGAGCGGGAGAAGGAGCGAGAGCGGGAGCCGGAGCGGGAGCGGGAGCGAGAGTGGGTGGGGGACTTCGGGGCCTTAGACATCCTTACAGGCTGCCTGATTCAGACGGAACTGTCAGAGAACACAGACAGGGGCATGTTAGCACAGACATTCACATCATAGGCATGAGAAATGCATTAACAATCTACACCAGCAGGACAAGCCACTAATTTCACAGTTGCGATCAGTAGACTCACAACTTAAGAAATGCTGAGAAGTTCTGTCTTTTGGATTTATTGAAGTTATATTTATATTAAAATATTCTATATTAAGGAGCAAATACTTGTGTTACCAATTAGGCTACAAACTGTAGTGCACTAGACAATGAGACTCCTGTTTAAATCATTTAAGTTTGTGGATGGACTTGGAAGAGAGGAGGGAAAATGCCAAAACAATCTGTGAATCACAGCTGACGGCTTTTGAAAATGTGAAATGCAAACAGGACATCTGTCTCAGTGGTAGAGATATTCAGATACTGAATTCATGGAAAACACCTGAAAATTTGTTAAGCATCCGGAGACTACGCACAAATAAATTGCGCTAAATAATTTTACTATACTTGTCCAAGGCACCTTGCATGGCCTGACTTGGTCTTTTATTACTACTATTGTTTTATTAGTATTATTATTATTGCCTTGGAAACTTTGCCATAACAATGACCCATTGCCATGTGGTGGTAATTGCCCACTGTAGGCTCTTGGGGGGAATTATCACAGCATTGAAACCATCACAGGTCTCCTGGAGAGTACATTGGCAGCTAAAAACACAGGTAGAAGCACAAGATGGAGAAAGAGGTTGGAGGAGCTTCATCTTACAGCTTACTCATTACTAGGGTCACATCAGCCTCCAGAAAACACAGCTCATTAAAAATTTCAGCGTTTTCACCAATTTTAGCTACCTTTGTAATACATGAATACTGACTTGATGCAGGAACATGTTGTTAGCAATTAACAAGCAACATTTACCAAAACTCATATTTAAATAAATAAATAGCTACACTACTCAACTGGCTAGCTTAATAAAATATCCTTGCGGTAAGGTTAGCCTTGCAGGTTTTAACCTGCATCATAGGCTAATTGAATCGCTTAATGCATGTCTTTTTATTATGCTTAAATATTGTTAAAATTATTTAATAATAACAGGATGAAAGTATTCAAGACTGAAGGGCCACCCCCTACTTATACCAATTTCCACTACTTATACGTACAGATGACCAGAAAAAGGTAAATCGGCCTAAATTATTATTTAATTAATATTATAAAATGTTCAGCGTGCTCTGTTTGTACCCCCATCGCAGTTGAGTTCAGATTTTCCAGGCGATCACTACGGAAATGGAAGCAACCTCCCACCCCCACTGTTTCCTGTGTGTAAAACGCAAAACTCTGCATTAATGCGACGAGCTTCCACCCGTCGACTAAAGCGCGGCGGTCCCATTCCGCCACCTCGTTACACATTCAAACGCTTATTAAAGAGCAGAGAGCTGCCTGTGTGCGGTCTGTCTGAACACAATGGAGGAGTCACTTTTGCAGAGCACGCTGGCACGGTGCAGCCCAGGGCTGTTCACTACAGCCACCTGATTTACAGTATAAGAGTTTATTAAGTACCACGAAGAGGAGGTGGTGAGTGGCACACCGGCAGCGCGTATGGCTTTAGTAGGAGGTTTTACATTCTCGCAAAGTTCCAACAGATAGCAGACCATAAAGATAAAGGACTGACTTCAGCAACGGGAGTCGCCCCCCAAAGAATCTGTGACTGTAGTGGAGACCTTTCTTTAGCTGAAACCGGCGTGTCGAGATGGCTGAAATTGTTTAAAACATGTCTGACCATCACGCATTGTATACAACATATCTTGCTAATTGGCCATTTAAACACTAAACAAACTTAACCACAATTTGTTAATGCCAAACTAACTGTAGCCTTCTGATGCTGGCAATTGGAATTCAGCTTGACATACCCACTACTTTATTCAGCAATCGGCCATTACAGGCTCACTTTACTTTGAGAAGTCACTACACACTTAGAACCAGCTCTTCTGGAAATGCAGTGATTCTCCAGTGATTGATATTTAATTTGAAGAACTCACTTAAGGGGCTTTGCTAGAAGGAAATTGCAGACCCAACATTAAACAGAATTCTTAAAAAGCTCCTTAGCATCTGGTCATTGAAATGCGTGCCTGTGCCTATTTTATGTGCAGCAGGATATTGAAATTGCGCTTAAAGGCGGTGTTGTTTTTGGCTCCCATACAGTATTAGCAGACACAGACGGTTTTTCCTTTACACGCACATCTTAAGGCTGGCTTCTCTAATGCTAAATGCACACAGTTGAGAAATTAACTGACACAGAAGTGAATTATAAAGAAATTATCAAATTTAAGGAAAACTTAAAGAACTTAGAAGAACTCCCACGTCAAAGTCAGTTAAGATGCAAAGAGCTTCATGAAATCTAGAGTCTAGGTGTCAGATGAAACCGAAAATGTATTTGCATGAAATGATATACATATCCAAACCGGACATTTTGGTTTCTTCTCGGAAGGCTCAAAATAAATGCTTCTGAAATCTTGAGAATGGCAACCAGAAGATGAATAACAAACTTTAAACAAATGTGGTCCCACTAACCAGACCTGAACTTCAACGCCAGCTGTTCACTTCATTATGCGTGACTAGTTTGTCTTAGTGGAGCTGTCTGAAGATCGGGGGTTCCATTTCAGTGTCCAAAATGATAAACAAGGGCAAATGTCCCCAGCGTGGGGGTAGTGTGGTCTGAGGCCTAATCACTAGGATTTAAGCAGCTAAAATGGTCTTTGACAAGCGTCTGAGCTAATCATTCCTACCAAATGCACTCTCCTTCACCCCCACCCAGAGACACAAACAGTTCCTGTGCCTGAGAGAGACAGCTGCTAAGAGACAGCAGGCTCGTCACCTGTTTATTTCACTTAGGGTGAAAGTGGCGGTCGACAATGGGTGTGCAACTGGATACAGCCAATGGGACGCCATGTCACCTACTGGTACACAGAGTTGGAGAGCTCAACAGCAGCCATAATTGCATTTGCCATTTATCTAAACCACAGGGCGAGAGCCTATTTGTGAAAGACCACAGCAACTGCTCTCTCACTGCTGGTCAGAGGCGGTTAAAAAGGCAAAAATGACTCAAACAACTTGAAGAGGTCATCAGAAGGCTAAGTCAGACAGATTTCAAGCCAAAGGGTATGCCACCCCAGCCAAAGAAGCCATCTTAGCAGCAACCCAAATTCCAAGAACGAGCGATTCGATTTGGATGGGAGGATTCGGAGAATCACCCTCTTCATTAACAACGTTTCTGAACCTAAAGAGATTAATACAGCAGGCCTTAAAGTCCAGACAGGGAACGAGGCGCTGCGCAAAGCCAGGACTGAACAAGGCCTATCGTGCCAATTGGGGCCGGAAAGTGACGGCGAGAAAATCAGAGCAGATATGATTGACATAATTGGGCACATGCTACCCTGAACACAGCGGTAGATGTTGTACGCCATCTCAGAGAAACCGCAAGGCTTAGGGGGACACGGTCATCCTCAGCCATGGCTCCTCATTCTGCTGGGGTGGAAGTACTTTTCAGATGTTTTCCAAGCACAGTTTCAGAAACGAAAATGTGATGAAGAGGGTCAATACCCAACTTTTTTTTAGGTTCCAAACAAGAAATTCTCTCAATTAATTAATTCTAAAATTCTGCTCTAACCTGGAGCAAAATGGTTTAACTCTACATCTAGTAACAGACAATTATAATCTAGAATTGTTTATTGATTGATATCTTCCAATCTTTTGAATTTGGTCAGTGATTGGAGTGTTTCCTCACTCTCCTTTTCATTTGATAATTAAAAGATCTTCTAAGGCATACTGGAAACTTCAATGGTCACAAAGTGTCTTCAGAATTTGTCGTCTTGCCATCACTAATGGTAAATTGCTAGCTCAAAACAGATTCTACACACAGATGGATATTGTTGATATACAGCGGGTGAAATAAGTATTGAACACGTCACCATTTTTCTCAGTAAATATATTTCCAAAGGTGCTATTGACA
>JAOYSI010027120.1:0-18066 GCA_025775065.1 Hiodon alosoides
CGCCGGGGCACGCGGATAAACCTTCCCGGCCTCCCATGCGGGGTTGGGCTGACTTTGGGCGGAGCAGGAGGCCCGGGACGGGGTTGTGGTTTTACACAGGGTGTGGCATCCAAACCCCCCCCCCCCCCCGTTTCACAACCACAACCCACCCCCCACCCCCACAGCTCATAATGGAACACTGGCAGGACGTGTGGTGGTGGGGGCGGGGGGATATATATCTCTCCCCCTGAGAGTCTGACGGGTGCTAATGATGGCCCACTCCAGCTTCACGCCTCATGTGTGCCGCAGTGCGTTAGCCTCGTAAATCTGTCCAGCTCCATTACATACAGACAACACAGTGGAAAACAGAATTACTCACTTAGTTTAAAGCGCCGGCAGTTCTTCCTTAGTGTATGTCCCCAAATTGCATTGTAAAGGGACCAATTTGGCTGTTAGGTCAAGTGATATTATCAAAGGCTATTGGGCTTAGGAATGTAATTAACATTATTGCTTAACATTATAACTATTTGGACCATGCTTCTAAAGGATAATATAGTAGTTAACTATTATTTCAATCAGTGTGATATAATTTTGCATCTGGATAAACAAAAAGCCTAGTGAAATTGTTTTGTATAATGTTACTATGTTCCAATACAATTTATATGTCATTACTATGTAATTCAATATGACTGCAAAACTACATTTCCCATCAAATCCAATCAGATAGTATTCAAATCCAATCAGACATGAGTAGTATTTACTGTTGTTTCATTTGCCATAAAGAAAATGCTTTTCAGATTGCATCACAGGAGGTGCACTCAAGGGTATGTACTCATGTACTCTAAAGGGTACAGACACTTTTTCAGTTTGTACGGACTGTGACGGAAGCAGAAGTCGTGGAAAGCAGAGTCTCAGGCAATGTCTTCAACACCCAGGGGTAAAAGTCAATGTCGGTGATGGCCGTTCCAGCTCAAAGTTGGCATTGGGTGGAGCGTCTCTAGTGCTCAGTGGACCGTGAGTCCGTTTCACGCGGGAATATCGAGCTTCAAGGTTCAGACCAAACCAGGTGACGACTCCTTGCAGCTTTAATTGGCTGGCGGAAGGCATGCAATGGTAAAAACCATGCAGTTGATCTGTATGCGCCCTTCGCTATCAAAAAGAGGCTGCAGACTAGCAAGAGAATCGGAGAGTGAAGGCCTCCAATATCACCTGGCATTTTGTATCCTTGCCACTCCGGACCCATTCGGGCAATGGCAGCCCCTTGTCGTGTTTGCTATTTAAGCCTAATGTTGAGACTGTCGGGCGCAATATTAGGATGCTAATATAACACCGGCAACAGTTTCAGTTTGAGTGGTCCCCCTGCGATGTCGGAACAAAGACATTGCCGTCAATCCGGTGCGAAGCTCTGCCGAGGAGCTGGGAGGGGGCCCTGTCAGACTGCCCCGCGTCAGCCAGACACACGCCGCTGCCTAACGAGTCTGGAGGCCCGCGAGGGGCGCTGGTACGTCTGCTGAACTCCGGAGGGTTCGATCGAGGAGCGGAGCAAGCCCTGTAAATCAAACTCCGGGGAGCTTGTCTTACCCTCTTCTCTCAGAGAGCAATATGCAATATCGCCCCGCCGGGCCAATTCATGGGGGGATTGAGAAGCGTGGACGTGATTATTAACGTGGCTTTGGAGTGTGGAGTGGCATTACATCTTTTCTCCTGTGATTAACCTGTGACGGAGACTCAAACTCTCCCGATTACTGAGCTTATCCAGCGTTATTTGAGTCAGGCCGTTGGAAGGGCTGTAGCGTTTTAGCAGTCAGAGTAGGCTAGGCCGCGAATGTCCCCAGCGAGAGGAAAGCTTTCCGCTGAATAACGAGGAACAGGAATAAAAAGCTATTAGGATGTCCTGAATCTGGCTATCCCACAGCCCCACCCCTCCGTCTTTGTCCTACCTTAAGATCTTGGAGCGAGATTGATAACGTGTGTGTTTCTTCTCTTTGCTTCCCTCTGTCCGTCTCCCTCACGGCAGATGTTCGCAGGAGAACAATCTACGAGTACCATCGCGTGGAGCTGATGAAGACCAGGATCACAAACGGCACCGCATTGGAGATTATGCCGCTGCCCAGTAAGCTAATGCCCGACGCACCGGCGACAGTGGAGAGCGGCCCTCAGACTATCGCTAACGTTAGCGCGTGGTGCACAGTCGTTTCACGCTGAGTCCCCGCATGTGGTCACAGCCAGTGCTACCCGGCGCGATGGCCGGTGCGCGTTTGTGGTCCTGCCCCTGGACCTGTGCCCTGTTCCTGCCCTTCCTGCCCTCTTCTGCCTGTAACTGTCTTGTCTCTCCCTCAGCGTGCCTCCAGTTCACCAGCTGCGGACCCTGTGTCACTTCACAGATCGGCTTCAACTGCAGCTGGTGTCACAAGCTCAACAGGTAAAGGCTCTCCTATAGTCTCCTGAGTCTGCCAGAGCGGGCTAAGTGTCTCGGCCCTGAAAGCTGAAAGAGAGGCACTGGGTGTTTGGACGCGCGTCGGACCACCCAGAAGGAAGACCACACGTTGGTCAGAGCAGACCGGTTCCTCTTTCCTGTTTGCGTCGCGAGAGAGGAGAGCTCTTCCCTGCCAATATCCCCCCTCGCTGCTGCCGGGATGTTTTAACACCTGGTTCTGCTGAAAGTTTGGCCTGGTCTGTTGATCCCGGCCGAGCCCTGTAGTCGCCTGCCGGTCTCCTAGACAGCCGAATATTTTCACTTGTTTTCTGATGTTTTCTGAGATTCTGCAACCTCGTCTCGCCGATGGTGTATTTGCTGGTTTCTGATTATAGGTATTAAGTGAAAGGTTTGGGAAGAGTTGGGAGATTTTGGGGCTGGGGAGGAGCAAATGTAATTCGTATATGGAATGCATATCTGTCTTGTGAAAGTTTTTGGGTTTTGAGCTATTAACTATCAAGTGCTCTGTTCATTTCTCCTCAGGATCTTTTAAAATTTACAGCTGCTCTCCTTATATGTTTATATGTTTTTTGTGCCGCCCGTTCCTTTTCAGGTATTGAAATGCGATGAGTAGCTGTTTGAATTTAGACAACCAAACACCCACCTCCTCATAAAAAAAGATTGCATTCAGGACGTTGGTATTTAAAGTGGGCGGCTGTTTGTATCTGGGGGGGGGGCTGCAGTTTTGGCAATGTTTTTTTAGATTTGAAAAATATCTTAGTATGCACTCCTCAATTGTGGCACCACCACGGGTTCTCATGAAAGGAGAAATCAGGCGACTGAGTGCTCTAATTGTACACTTGTTTGCTGGCAATAGGCTACAAACGCAGCCGACGCGGGTTTAATGTCATGGAAACCGCCTGAAAGCGTCAGAAAGTGGGAAGCGTTGTACCGTGACCGGACCAGCAGAACGCGTTAATCGATCGGTGCGGTTTCCCAATGAGCATCGGGTAAACCTCAAAGCCCTCAGCCAATCGGCGGGGAGAGCATGTTTCTTTAGACATGCGGCCTTTTAAGGAGGTCCATGCACCTTTAATGGCTGACTTGTGAGCAGTGACGGCGCGGTGGTGTGACATGAGCAAGTGTTTTTGCTTCGGTTAAGCAGCTGTTTGGTCGCTGGTTTGGTCGCGGTGTGGCTGCCTGAGAAAAGGCCATTACGGAAGTGGAAAAGGTGAGAAAAGCGTGGCGTTCTGCTTCCTTTAGACAGAGAAAATTTTGTTTCAGAAATGGAATAATGCTGCTCTCGAAATATATATTTTTTATATTGTTACAAATCTGGTCCAGCTGTTAATCGATAAGTCAGATAAGTCTCGATAAGTTAATCGATCGCCTGGTTTCATGGGAGTCTCTGTCAAATCGCCCTGCCACAATCCTTACACTCCCTTCCTTTTCAAGGTTTTGGTTGTAAAATTGTTTGCAGCAATTTCAATACCATTTGATTTTAAGGTAGACTGACAGTGCCGTCAATGTGAGTCATCCACCTGTAAAGCTTTGAGCCGCTGTGCTTTGGCGTCAGGAACCACGTGGCAATGCATGTCACAGGGTCAGGAACCACGTGGCAATGCATGTCACAGCGCCAGGAACCACGTGGAAATGCATGTCACAGCATCAGGAACCGTGTGGCAATGCATGTCACAGCGTCAGGAACCGCGTGGAAATGCATGTCACAGCATCAGGAACCACGTGGCAATGCATGTCACAGCGTCAGGAACCATGTGGAAATGCATGTCACAGCGTCAGGAACCATGTGGCAATGCATGTCACAGCGTCAGGAACCACGTGGCAATGCATGTCACAGCGTCAGGAACCATGTGGCAATGTATGTCACAGCGTCAGGAACCATGTGGCAATGCATGTCACAGCGTCCGGAACCGCGTGGCAATGCATGTCACAGCGTCAGGAACCACGTGGCAATGCATGTCACAGCGTCAGGAACCACGTGGAAATGCATGTCACAGCGTCAGGAACCACGTGGCAATGCATGTCACAGCGTCAGGAACCACGTGGAAATGCATGTCACAGCGTCAGGAACCACGTGGCAATGCATGTCACAGCGTCAGGAACCACGTGGCAATGCATGTCACAGCGTCAGGAACCGGCCATGTGCCTTACATTTCCTTTGGGTTGCATCCCCACTGCTCCGCCCACAGCCTCGTTGCTGTCTGCATCTCCGTCTCCATCTCTCTCCATCTCATCTGATGTGACTTTGTTGAATCAGATTAGAAGTTCTGCCATTGTCTTATGTGCGATTCGACTGGAGACGCAGGGAAAATGGCATGCAACCCCCCCCATACATTTCAAAGCGGCGTGGCTAGCTTGCATTCCTGCCCTACCAGTTTTCCTGTTCAATATTTTCTCTTGCTATTATCTGTAACTAGATACACACACACACCTCCTGATTTCACTGTTATTCCTCTCTGGTTTTTTTGTTATTTAGAATGTTCAGATGTTTTCGTTTTTCCCCAGAATTCTGGTATCGTGCCGACCCTAGTGGTAACAGTCACTAATCCTTCTCTGCTGAGCCACCTGTACAGTGACTCTGGATATAATATGATGAGAACTTCGTCGTTGTAACCAGGAGTTTAGGAAGTTATACAAAAGGCGTCTATTTTCCCACTACCGCGCGTACCTTAACCCGAAATAACACGGGATATAGTTAGGAAATGTTTTATCTAAGCTGAAAGTTCTTCCCGGCTTATGTCTGACCAATGGTTGGCTGTGTAAATTAAGACAGATGTTTTATCCATGCACTGACCACATGCTTTCTTCCTTAATGCTTTTTGCTTCACTTGAACTTGCTTGCTTCTAATACGTGCGGGTTATGCTGAAACCAAATTCTCAAAAATGCAGAAATTGCCTAAATCTTTACGGGTCAGCGGTTCAGCACCATGTTCAGTGTGAACAGCTGCAAAGCATTTTGGAGAGATTTAGAAAAATCTGATTTTAACAAAAAAAAAAAGCCACAAGGCTACTTGAATGCGGTAGAACGTCTAGGTTCTGCACTTTTGCAGCTAACTTTGGAGAGCCGTCGGAGCAGAGATGCCCCGGATGTGTGTGGTGAAATCCGGAGGCATGGTGGGAAGTTGGAGGGCCAGCGGTTGAGTAGCAGGATCAGGGCTGGCCGACACACAGAACGGCCGCATCCCCCGCATGCTGGATCCCTGGGAAAGCGCAGGGCGGAGAGGGAAACCCCGGAAGGGTCTGCAGCGGGAGAAAACCACCGGCAAGGAAATGAGCAAATCAGGGCATCTGCCTCCATGCGGTTTCTGTTTCGTGGAGACCGTTTGGTTCTCATGTTAAAAGGATGCTGTCGCAGTGTTGACAGTCACGAATGCTGGTGTTTTCTGGTTAGTTTTAAATCACGGAGCCCAGAGGAAACTACAGCTGCCTTGGACCTTAGGCAGAAATTCCAGATGGGGTTTGTGGCGTTCTGATTTTGCAAGCTTTCTTTATATAAGTCGATAGCTGTCTTTGAATCAACATTGGCTCGATAAATGAGTATATAATATCCTAGCCACAATCTCTGGCAGTCTTGCAGGATTTGAAACATGAGGTCAAATCTCTTGTCAAACATGACAAATTGTCTCTAAAATTAGTTTTCAAGACCATTCTTTTATTGTTTAGGTGCGCATATTTTTTATAGTTAAAAAGAAAATTGTAAAAAATAATAAAATTTGTTCGAATCCCTGGAAGGGGGTTCTACCATCAAGCAAGCTGCTTAGCCAGAAACACCTATTTGCATAAAATGTAAATTTGTAAGACAGGTACGTTATCCTGGATTACAGTGTCTTGTAAGAAATGGAATAGTAATCATAAAAAATAAACCAGACTGGAGGGTCTTACAGCGCTAAAGCACGGGAGGGTTCACGTAGGGGTCATTGGCCACAGAGAAAGTAATTATGAGCTGTGAAACAAGAAAAACAAGCACTTGCCCTCAATCAAAAGCAGATTTTGAAGTTTATTACACGGGCAGAGCCGGTGCCGATTTGACCCGCCGCATCCCCCGGGCAGAGGCAATTCAGTCCGCCAAACTTCCCACTCGAATGCGCTGCCCAAAAGTCCTAGTCTGTAAATACTGACAGTAGCTGTTGAGCTAAGCCTAGGGCTACCTGGGCCCTTTCCTGCAAATGAGCAATTTGTGTCTTTATGGTGAGGGGATTTGTGTCTCGTAGGGAGTGTGCTGCTTGTAACAGGGGTTAAGGAAGGTCCCATGCGTGGCCCCTGTGTTTATTCTGTGACTCTGGAGCAATCGTTACTTTTACTTTTTTTTTTTTACAAGAGGCACTGAACCCCGATAACCCACCCAGCTCTCCATCAACCTTTCCCCTGAAAAGCAGGAGTAAAAGCACGAGACGAGGTCGGTCCATCACTGGAAAGCAGGAGTTGTCTGTCTTTGGCGTCAGTAACGCTGGCTTGTTTCCGTTGCAGGTGCTCGAGCGGCTTTGACCGCCATCGCCAGGACTGGGTGGACAGCAGTTGTCCTGACGAGGTCTGAACATTCATTTTCATACATTTGCTATCGATAGTGTGCAACTGGGGCAGCGATGTGCAGACACATTAGCTCTCCGTCTAAAGATTGTCCTCCTCAACCCCAATGCAAAAAAAAAAACTTGCAAACTCCGATATACCAAAGAGCTGGCCTCACGCCTCTTTTGCGTGGCCTGGCAATCCCTAGCCTGAGCCTAAGCAGTGCTAAAGCGACTAGTAAAAAGCCCTGAACGCGTTCCTGTGTTTCAGTTAATATGGTTACTCCGGTAGACACGCTCCCCCCTGGTCTCCACAGCCCTGTGGTGCGCTGCCTCAGGCTTTCCCAAATCCACAATCCAAAGACGGGTGCTGCGGCCTTTTACGTCCTACAGATCCCGCACTCATGATGGGAACCGACTTTTCCCTCTGCCGTTAAACTTAAAAAGCCTCCCAGCCAACTTTCACGTTTTCACGTTCCAGACCAAGGACCTGAACTGCGATCACGTGGAAAACGTCACGCGCCCGCACCCCTTCACCACGACGATGCTCCCCCGGGCGACATCGAGGAGCAGAGGAACCACCCCAGCGGGCGCCTCCACCTCCACCTCCCATCTCCCCACCAGCCTCCCGACAGAAGGTAGGCCTTTTATACTGGGCCGTCTTCACCCCCAGTCACCTGTTGGTCCATGACGCTGTCCGTTGCTCCTTTCACCCAATGGGGAGGTTGCGTGACTCACTGAATGTGCACGTGTTACCCGCGATGCATGTTTTTCCCAGCAAATTGGTGAAACCCTAATGATCCAGATATAACATTCAGAATTCTTCTTTATGCAGGGAATTTTATTTAGTCAATTTTGGATGTTCCACTTCTTTCTCGTACATAAAAATAGAATGGCATTTTGAGCCCGTCGGCAGCTTATTTCCCAACTCCAAATAAGTGCTGTCATCCGTGCATATATAAGTCCTTATACACGTGTGTGTGTCCAAATCATTTTTCATCAATTTTTTATGTTTGGGTACAGGTGTCTCTAGATTTTTGAAAAGCTATTTATAGCTGCCTCAGAGTACTTGTTGGAAACCCTTCCTGATCTGCAATCTGGAGGGGGTTTGTCTTCTCCTGAACCAGAAGCTCCAAGTAGCTGAGAAGATTACATTTTTCTCATGTAGAAAAAACATCTCCAGATGTTCTCTAGCTGTGGGAGACGTGTCACGTCTGCTTTCACTCTTGGTCTCAGCTTCCGAACAATGCAGCTAAAACTGGGATGTAAAAACCTTTTAGAACGACGTCGTCGCTGCAAGGGGGGGCAGAGGCGGCTGCGCGTCCGGCCGTGAGCGGCGGTCCAAAGTCCTTCATCGTAAAAAAAACAAGCCCTGAGGATGCACAACCCACTCTTCTGGGTGATCTATCCATCACCGACACAGATGCCTTGAGTCACGCATGGCTGACTAACGTCACCGGTGTGAGACGACCCACACCACTAACTATTGGCTCTTTTTCGCCAAGGCCCGGACGCTGTCGCTGCGGCAGTCACCTTAGCAAAACTTAGTTTAGTCACTTAGTGCTGTAGCTGTAGGTGTAGTCAGGTGAGTCTTGAGAGATGACATTTGGCTGTCGTTTTTCACACGGTTGGCACCTCTCGGTTAAAAAAAAAAATGAATCCTTCACAAAGAAGTCAGCGGGCCTCCCCCTTTTACTGGTAAATGAAGTATCACGTAGCTCTGTCTGGCCGGGCATAGTCCAGTGACAGTCGTGCAGATGCTAGCTGTCAAAGTTAGGCACTTTTAGATTGGCTTGAGCAAATTCTCTGGAGGTCGCATGACATGTCCCCATTGTCTGTCGAGTGGAATTGTTTGTACGGTATTTGCACGTGCCAGGTCTGCATGCAATGAAAAGCTTCCCAGGAAGAACAATTCGTCATGTTTTACGGCCTGGACTGGAAGGGTTAATTACCGTCATAGCCAACAAATTACACACTGTTCTCTACGGGACAGATTTGGTTGAATACTAAGCTCATGGGTGCAATAGCAGCGCCCCTCCTTAGATTCTATCACGTAGAACGTACTGATTCCTAAAGTTTGTTCTCCATGGCCAGAGGCTGTCGATATTCCTATCCGTACAGCATCAGGTCAGCTTGTATTTGAAAAGAGAAATCATGTTATTCCACTCAGTTGACTGGAGTTAATCCATAGTAGTGCAATAATTTCATAATATAATATAATGATATGAGCCTCTTGTCAGTATGGTAGTAACCACAACCAGTAATTGACTGATGATGCACTGTTAGAATGCATTAGCGTTTTGTGAAAAGGAGAATGCTGTAAATGTTTGTGACTGAGTGGAATCCAGGCTCAGTGTCAAAAAGGGGTCCTGTGGGCTCTTTATCAGAGTATCGGCGTTGACAGCCGATCTCTGGACCAGCCCTCTGCCGTACTCTTTCGCCCACGTTAGCAGACTGCTTGCCTCCTTCCCCTCCGCCTGAGCAAACACGGGTTTTGGCCCCGCATTCCAGACGCGTCAAGTCAGCCCTCCTGTGCTGGCGTTTCGCCTCTGGGCCAGCTTCCCACGTCCCCGCCCTCTGTGAGCAATCGGAACCGCGTTCCACGAATCCGTCTTTATTACCTGGTCCTCTACCGTCCTCACATCCATCCGAAAGCCAGACACCTCCCCCACTCTGGCACCAATGTCGTTTTGTCATAATAAGCCGCAGTTTGGCTTTTTGCTTTGCGGGGGCACGAGGCGAGCCACAGGGGAAGGAAGATACTAAGAAGATAATATTTTGTCTGGCATCAAGAAATTACTAAGCAACAATGTCACAGCACTTTGTGGGACTGATAATCAGACAATAACCTCGCAATAAACACCCAAGCGACGTCCTCTCTCAGAGGGAGCAGAACAGAGCTACACAACCAATGCGCCCAAGGCCTTTCGCAAACGAACCGTGTCAAAGGGTAGACATAGACAGTATGACCTACAGACTTATTGCCACTTTGTCAATAAACGCTAGAACAAACACCATAAAAGACACAGAGCTACAGTGATGTAATGTCGGGTGAACGGACGAAAGAGCCCAGGCAGCTGTACGTTGCACGACTCCTGCAAAGAGAAAAGCCAAAAAAAAAAAAGTTTTTCAAATAACGTCGCTTCACAGAAGCACTCTCTGCATGCGTGTTCTTATTATTTCTACCCAGCAGGAGATGTTTAATGTAGCCTTAATGTTGAACCATATTCTCTCCTCGGTTTGCATACATGTCTGCTTTTAAATTCAGATGGTACAGTGGAAAAGCAGACCTTAGATTTTCATTGTAGTTAGCGGACATGTTATACGTTTCAAATTGCTCATTATCAAATTTGTACACAGTTTTTCAGAATGCTGTACTGAAAGTGCCAAATATTCAGAACTGTTCTGCAGAGCCCCTTTTTAGTTATAGCGCTGCTAAACATAATATTAAATTGAAAGTTGTATCTGTACTTTTCAGATCACCTCAATTTATTACCTAAAATAATTCAAGAACTGTTAATCGGTTCTGTATTGGTTTGTCTTTATTAACACCTGATTACTTATCGGCTTTACAATACTTGATAAATAAAAAAACCACCTCTATTTCAGGAACGGCCACTATTTTATTCAACCTGCTGGGGGAAGGCGGCCATTGCCTTAATTTGCATTTGCAATGTTGTTTACTACACAACATTCTGTGTGCTGTCACTGTGCTGATCTCTGTCCAGTTACCTTTAGTCAATAATGAGTTTGCATCGTTATAACTGTGGGGAAGGGGGTAAACTCATTCCTTTTTGGCACATAAAGAGGCCCGATTCAAAAGGTTTTTTTGTGGGGGGGGGTCTCTGTTGGAATGTAACCAAGGACAGGGTTGCTTCATCTCTGCACCCCCTCATCGCCGTTTGCTGTCCATGAAGCGAAATTGTTTTCCGTTTTTTCATGCGGCGGCTCAGGGTTCTGGGCCCGGCCCAGATCTGCTGTAATTACCTTTACAGATGCTGGAGATTGGGTCGCTGTAATGCTGAGCGGGGGAGGTTTCCTGATCAGATGGGTCAGCGGCGGCCGTTTCTAGTGCTGGGTCTCTACAGGGCTGCCAGACTGTTCTGTGCTTCTGTTTAAGCTATTTCAGGCTTGGCTACCTACTACCCCTCAGAACAGACGGACACACACTCACACACATAGACAGAGAGACACAGGCTCCATGCAAACAGACATACACACAAACTGAAACATACACAAAAACGCAGACGCATGCGTGCACACGCAGAAAAGTACGGACACACAGGTTTGCCACGTTGTTAGCTTCAGTCGTCTTGAGAAACCACTCATGCATTTTTTCCCTATCTCCTGTGGATTGAAAAGGCGCCAATTTTTTTTTTGTGTGTGTTAAGAAATCAGCAGTAAGTTTTGAGGCATTCGGATGCGGCCATCCGTGAGAGAGAATTCCAAGGTGGTCTCTTTGATAGCACGTAACCTCTCCTGGCACAACAGCGGCATGGCAGAGGCAACAAGCATGCCAATCAGTGAATTAGTGAAGCAAGGCGTGCATGTATTAACGTGGTGGGGTTCCAGCAGGGAGTTCCATATCCAATACATTACTAATGGGTTGTTCCCCTTTAAGAAACCAGAATTCTGAACAGATCTTGGGAAGGCGCATCTGACGTCATGCGTCATCGATCTCATAAAAGCACGCGGAGTCGGGCGTGCATTCTGTTTTCGGGTCAGAAGTACAGCGCTTCAGACCGCTTCCAGTCTCTTTTCCTGTCTTGGGTCCTATGAACCGTTTCAGGTCAAAAAGACCTGCTCAAAAACTAGTGTTTGCGTGCAGTCACTTGATTTTTTTCCTGAGGGACATTAGGTTAGTTTGCCAGTTGGCCCGCTTGCGGCCTTGTCTGCTGGCTGAAGCCTGCAACTCAGAGTCCAGCGTTTGATTTCACCTAAATCGACCGCTTTCAAAACCTCGTTTCACTGCAGTTTAGCGATGGTTTTGCGGAGGCTTTGCGTGTCTTCTTTTGTGATCTTTTCCACAGAGAAGCAGCGGCTCAGAAGGAAATAAGAGAGAGAGAATGGACCTCTAACGTGCTTGTATAAGATTAATGACACACAACATCAGGGCCTACGCTCTCCATGGGTTCTTAAAGGGGAATAACCATAAAATATTAAGGGTTAATATTTCTATTTCAGGGAACCGAGTGTATGATTCTGCCATTTGACTGCCTCTGGGGTCCGGGAATCATTTTACTGTTTTTGCCGTTTGGCATTGGGTCTCCTGATTTTTGGATTCTCTCTGGAAAATGCCATCTCTTCATCTCTTCAATCTGGTTCATTTTTTTACGGTTATTTTTGTAAAAATGCTCTGTAACAAATGATGTTTGATTGACAACCCCTCTGTAATCCAGCCCCGCCCCACTCATCTTGAGTCTACTCTTTCTCCCTACAGACGACACCAAGATTGCTCTGCATATGAAGGACAATGGAGGTAGGTTGGATTCAAGGTTTAAAGTGTGATTCTCTTTGAATGTGAATAAAACCTATACTGTTCATTCCAAATTCATCAAATATGACAGGCACGTCGGGTATGTGTGAAGAAAAAGACCATAGGAATATGGAATTGATTGGCCAGGTGTTGGCGCTGTAGCGAGCAGTTATTTAAACTGACTCCTGAATTGCTTGACTTAGAGTCACCAAACCGAGTATCCTAGGACCGCCTGCTCTCTTAATATGTTTTGTATAACGGTTTAAATTGCGGTGGAAATATCTGTGTGCCAATAAACGGCGCGTTTCTTGGGCGAATCAACATGAAACTGCACATATAATGAATGGCTTGATAGTTACACAATGACAAATTCATTGCGCTTTCCTGGCATATGAAGGAGAAAGCGGCTTGCTGTTACAGAGCACCATCATTAGTCAACTAAGAGTTGACTAAAAATAGCAAAACGGGTTGATTGAGTGGTTAAGTGTCTGCTATGCAGGAGATTTGAGTTGGATTCCTGGCCAAACCAGTGTCAGGTTCTACACATTTGTGAATTATACAAGTATTAATCATATATTCATATATTTTATACAGTACCTTACACAGCATGTTAACCAACTAGTGCAATACAATTTTCACATCCGTTAATTTAACAAAGAGCTTCTATAAAGTGTTAGCTGTATGACAATCTGACAATCTGACAATACGGACTTATGCAACGTCTGCTAGGATCCCTTCATTGCTGCTTACAAAAAAATCAAATGAGCCGGCCCTAACTACGACCTGAACTTCTCATGCTGCCTGCAGAGAGAGTCTCTTCTCGCCTAGTGCGGATGAGAGGAAGGGGGAAGATTGCACCTCTCCTGGATGTATGAATTTGCACTGAACCGATTGGGAAAGCTATTGCAACTATGAAAGGTTTGATGACAAGCCCCATGTGGACTCAGTTACGCTACAAACACTTTCACGATTCCACCGGAAGATCCGGCATCAGTCTATGGGGGGGGACGTCTGACTTCAATCCAGTTTATGGGGTGAAGTTATTAATAAATGATTGGATTTTGAGTTCTACTGTGAAGTTGCCTCAGAACGCAATGTTAAGTTGATTTGTCTCCTTCTGATGGTGGGGTGGGGGTTGTATTTATGCCTAATGAATGGCTTGTGCGACAGAACAGATGGCAGCTTGATTTCTCAGGAGGCGGGTTCTTTAGAAGCAGCGCTGCAGAGACGCCTCACTCTGGGGTTATCCAGATATCTAAAGGCGCAGCTCTCGCATTGGACGAATCAGTCGCCGTCTCAACAGACTGAGTCGGCCTGGCGTGGAAAAGGACGGGGACGGCTTTTAGACAGGCTTGTATCCCAGCGGACGCTGTCACTCAAAGTCGATGTGCTTCCCCCTTTGCAAGCTGGAGCCCTGCGTCGTTCTCCACAGAGACTGCAGGCAGCTCGCTGCAGCCCCATCAAACTCTTACTGAGTTCCTGACGCTCAGTAAGTTTTGCCTGACGCTCCTGGCGCTCAGTAAGTTTTGCCTGAGTGAGATTGGGTAGTTCAGTGTTGAAACTGGTGTTTTCGGGATCAGTTTTGACTGTCTTCTTTGGGAAGAATGGGAAAAAAATCGGGGGTTCCTCGCCCGTTGTACGAACACTGTGTGCTGATCCAAGGGAGAGAGAATGCCCTCCTCTCAGCCTTAACACTGCATTAACACTGGGCCAGTGTAACCCGAGCTCACCCTATATTTTAGACTCCGGCTGTAAAGGTTGCCGTCCAGGCTTGTACATTACACTACGGTACAGCACACTGTCCCCTTTAACAGGGTGTAAGCAACTGAGAGTGGTATCACAGTGTGAAAAACGGGCGGAACCTTTGATTGGGCCACCGTTCGGCAAGGTGTCCCCCTCCGTATCATCAGTATTGGTTCAGCCCACGTTTATGCTCCGTTTAAATAAAGGCAGACAAATTGAATTGTCAGTACCAACGTTCCCTGACTGGATCAGCAGCAGTATTATCTGCGGTAAAAACACCTGAAAAGGTAGTGACCAAGGTGTGCTGAGGGATTGCTACTAGGTAGGATGGATCATTTGAGTGTCACACTACTCCAGTTAACGATGTAGAAAGGAGCTGATGGAGGAACAGCCTAGGCGACGACGGTGGTTGACTTCATGAGGACGGGAAACTGAGTGACACGGGTTGCATATTTAACCGTCTGGCCTCCTTTAGCTCTATCCGCTTGTGGAGGAACTCCCCATTAATTAAGAGATAAGCCAGCTCTCGGTTGCCATTTGTTACGCCTCAATCCTCTCCGTTACTTTACATTATTTATTTGCCTGGCAGACACGCTTATCCAAGGGAAACTTACTTTTGCTGTTTTCACTCCCCTACACAGCTGGATACTCGGTGCAGAAATTCAGGTTAAGTGGTTTGAAACACCGTTTTTCTTCCCGGGACATAAACCAGCAATCTTCCAGGCCCACTTCCATGTCTCATTCGCTCATTAAAAGCAACATGTGACGTATTACGGTCTCAAAAGTCTCAGAATCAGAAATAATGGGGCGCATTTTGGCAGAACACAGAAGCGTCCAGGAGGACGTTGCAGCTTACAGTAGCATAGCTATAGGCGTTGTTAGGTTGTGAGGGCGAAAGCCTTATCGCTTTTATAGAACATCTTTGGATATTAAAAAAATTCTATAAAATACACAAAATTACATTTTTGTTTCTCAAACTTGGGAGTATGATTACAGTATGAATATGTGTTGGTATTGTCAGATGGCTAACTATTTCGGTTTCTTTTAAAAACTAAAATCCAAACTTTATAGTTCATAGCAGGGGTGGATTTATTGTTTGGCCCGTTTTCTGTTTTCCGAGGCCAGGCTATAGTCCGTCCCTGCTTCCCAGCAGTTTCTCCTACCTCTCCAAGTGCAACAGCCTGCTCCTTATCAGCCAAACAGGCTCATTTTGTCTGACAAATTGCTGAACAAGATGCAAAATAAAGTCTGACCAGTGCAATGTTTCTGCCGATCATTTGGGATTTATTTTGCTGAGCTTTTGTTTGGGGGGTTTCCCCAAGGTCGTTACCGCATATGAGAGTCCTATGACCTCACGTCACTCACACAGACTGACAGGTGAAATCCGGAACCCAAAGTCAAGCTGAGCGATCACAGCTCGGGGGTGCAGGGCGGAACTGGAGCACCTGGTGAACGCCCCGCGGGCCCAAGAGCACGTCCCTAGCACAGACACCCAAGGTTGGAACTTGGTAATCGTGTTACCACCTGGCCAACCAGCTTCCCCCTCTCTAAATAAATGCGTCTGTTCTTGCTTTTCGGATGTGTGTTTCTCCGATTACGGTACGCCTTGTGTCTTTACGTCCCCTGTGCGCCAGCTGATCTGCCATCTCTGGTCGCCTCCCAACCACAGGCCGTAAAAAGGCCGACCACTAAAGTATTTAGTCTCAGTCGAACGATGAGATAAGGTCTTTCGGTAATGCTGTTTCAAAATGGATATCCCTTAAAAGCATTTCTTGTTTTTTTTGGGTTTTTTTTAATGGGGTGTGGATGATTGGCTTCTCAGGGCAACTGGAAACAACAGGAATTGAGTTATGCAGCGATAGGCATTGTATTACAATAGGCAACGGAACACTGTGGCTGCCCATTTACGGCAGTCTGCTGAGCTAGGATAAAAGCAATAATATGGATCGAGGTCGAATGTGGTCAGTTTAGCCATTATCTTGAAAAGCTCTAATGTGTTTTATAGCCTTCCTTATTTTTCATGTCAAACCATAATCGTCCATTACGGCTACTTTAAGTCATTTTTGGCATTTATTTACAATAAAAAAATGTCAAGTAAAAATGTTTTTGCTGTATGCAAATCCTACCAAATGAATAATCTCTGGTCTCAGTTTGTAAGTGAGGTTGTACGGTCAATTACCGTTTGCCGACACAGCAGAGCCGTCACCGGCGGTAGCTTGGATGGGTACTGGTGGGTGGAGCTAAGTGTTCTTCTCGTCTGCGCTGCTTAAGGGCAGTTGACCAATCAGCCTCCACAACCAGGAGAATAAAGTCTCCTTACTCGCCTACACGCTAGGTTCATCTTTGTGTAACGGAGAGTTTTGGAAGAAAAAAAAAAAACCTTCGGTCCAGGTTTTATTTTTTTAAAATTTAGTTTGATGTTTTCTTGGTTCTCATGTCCCTGGAGACACACCCCGTTTCTCGTTTATGTTTGACATCCGATTTCCCGGTGAAGTTTGGATATCTGTTGTTTTTTAACTCCGAGCCAATTGAGCTTGAGTTGTAGGCTTTGAGTGGCGTGCCAGATTGCCATCTGCCTCCCGCACTGTGTGTCTGAAGGGAGTTCAGCCACAGCCTCAGTCTCTCCACAGGCTACTGCGGACCCCGCCATTCCGTAATTAAATAACTGTGTTTTGCCGTAGTCAGATCAGCCAGTGCCACGGGACCCCTGACCTCCCGCTCGCTGGAAGTGTGTGTTACCATAACGCAGAGGGAAGTTGTGAGTAACTCCTACCAGGACGACGTGTAAACAAGGGAAATTAGATGACGCAGACTCCCTAACGCAATCTCCTGAAGCACGGCCCACCTCCGATATTTAATTTGGACAGGTTTCAGTTTCCCTCTGTTCCTTCGTCGAAAGCACAGAGTGAAGAAATCTGTTCCTTTCTGGTGGTGCCGTGTGCTTAGCATATTGAGCAATGAGGGTTGAGGGCTATTCTTCAATTTTGGAACGTTTTGCAGAAAGGTGTGGTTGCCGTTCCAGGGCGATTCTGAGACCAACTCCACCAATAATAACCAGACAAACCTGTTGAACCTCCGACACATTCCGTGGAAACAGATCGCAAATTGTAACTATCCTTCTGTGGGGATTCGGATGAAAATATATTTTTTTTTTTTTTACTCTATTAAAATGTATTTTTAAACTTTACCCGCCCCCCCCCCCATCAGTAAAGGCTTAAAACAGACTTTTTACTTCAGAAACCAGTGTTTAGTTGCAGCCTTCAATGCTGAGGATGTTTTGCCAGATTTTTCTAGTGGATTGATTTGGCTGCTAAGCAGCACTATTAGCCGCGGCCATTATTTGACTGAAATGCCAATGTACAGAGACGGGATCTGCAGACTAGCAACCTGTCCGTGTCACAAACTGCCTCTTAGCTTGAAACAGGCCCACGGGTGGAGTTCATAGGATGTTTGTTGTGCTCTGTGGAATTTCACCATGGTTTGTGATAAACTGGTTTTTAAAAAAATGGGTACATTTGTGAGACGTCGGTGTCATAATGGATGGAAATTGTTTTAGCTCATAGGATATACGTTAAAGTTGAATTATGTTGTCTAATCTGGATGTTGTGTAATGTTATGCAGGGGGCAAACTTCACAGCCCCGTATAGATGGACTATAATATTCTTTTTTAACATTTAAGATCTCTTCAAAGGTACAACCAGAGTATTTTTTTTTTTTAAGCCACCTCTTGGTTTGTCTAGTCAGAAAAAGACCTTTTGAAAGCTCTGCCATGTATAGCTGCTTCAACCCATAAT
The DNA here is from genome assembly GCA_025775065.1 of Hiodon alosoides. Lineage (NCBI taxonomy): Eukaryota > Metazoa > Chordata > Actinopteri > Hiodontiformes > Hiodontidae > Hiodon > Hiodon alosoides. The sequence continues at coordinate 17,935 of JAOYSI010027120.1, forward strand.
TGGCTCTTAAGTCTGAGGTCTTGAGTTACCTCTCTGTTACCCCTCTCTGTTACCTCTCTCTGTTACCTCTCTCTGATACCTCTCTCACCTATCTCTCTGTTACCTCTCTCACCTACCCCTCTCTGTTACCTC
>JAOYSI010027120.1:18166-57329 GCA_025775065.1 Hiodon alosoides
CTCTCTGTTACCTCTCTCTGATACCTCTCTCACCTATCTCTCTGTTACCTCTCTCACCTACCCCTCTCTGTTACCTCCCTCTGTTACCTCTCTCAGCTACCCCTCTCTGTTACCTCTCTCACCTACCCCTCTCTGTTACCTCTCTCTGTTACCTCTCTCAGCTACCCCTCTCTGTTACCCCTCTCTGTTACCTCTCTCTGATACCTCTCTCACCTATCTCTCTGTTACCTCTCTCACCTACCCCTCTCTGTTACCTCTCTCAGCTACCCCTCTCTGTTACCTCTCTCTGTTACCTCTCTCAGCTACCCCTCTCTGTTACCTCTCTCTGTTACCTCTCTCTGTTACCTCTCTCACCTATCTCTCTCTGCTATCTCTCTCTGTTACCTCTCTGTTACCCCTCTCTGTTACCCCTCTCACCTATCTCTCTCTGTTACCCCTCTCTGTTACCCCTCTCTGTTACCCCTCTCTGTTACCTCTCTCTGTTACCTCTCTCAGCTACCCCTCTCTGTTACCTCTCTCAGCTACCCCTCTCTGCTATCTCTCTCTGTTACCTCTCTCTGTTACCCCTCTCACCTATCCCTCTCTGTTACCTCTCTCTGTTACCTCTCTCTGTTACCTCTCTCTGTTACCCCTCTCTGTTACCTCTCTCTGTTACCTTTCTCTCAATTCTCTGTGCTTCCTGGTGCGTACCACTGGTGATGGTTCAGGGAACGCAGATTGGTCAGCAGTTTTTTCTTGTTCGCGATTTCCCACCGAGATCACAGCCACTAATACAACAATAAATTGCCCATTATGTCAGCAGGCGCATAATTTCATGTTTGGAATATACTGAATGTGTTCAACATGAATGTCCCGTATGTGATCCATTAAAGGGTTACTCTTGATAAGAGCCTTTCTAAATATAACCCTATTTAATATTTATTCTATATCCGCACAGTTTTTCATCAATTTCATGGCGTAAGCTTTTGCTCAAGGTCGTAGGCTGGATTATCATGTGGACACACACTCAGTGTGGACTCTGTGCGGAACTCTGCCTGTCAAATGAAAGCACAGAGCAATTCACTGCTAGAAACATGGCAAAACCTCTTTGGAAAACAGTCAGGTTGCCTCAGCCAGAGAAGGTACAGCTGCGTGCCTGTTTCTGCCATGCAGCTTAGTACATCCACCTTAGTACACAGTCACAGAGCGGAGAAGTTTGGTTACTGCTCCGTATGATCCCTGTTTTGTCTGGTTGGAATCGATATGGAAAGGAGCCAAAAGCATGCTGGTGGTTGGCTGGCTGGCTGCTAATTAAAGTGGGGGGGAAAAACTTGAGCAGCAATACAATAAATTGATTAGGAATGAATGCACAATCAATCCTTGCGAGATAAGAAAAACCGAGGCTATTTGTTATGTGATCACTTCATTAGTTTTCTCCGAGCTCCTTTCGTGGGACTGAAGAGCGTTCGTGCACAATTATATTCCTGCCGGGTGAGCGGAGCCTGTGCTCTTGGTTTGCTGTTGCTGTCATTTGGCAAAGGCTGTCAGCGGCTATTCATACAGAACCTACGTTCAGCTTATTTGGGTGAAGGAGTTCAGTCATAAGGGGGTTCAGATGTGCCCTTTTTGGGATGTCAGCCCAGATATTCTCGGAAGCGACTTCACAATATTAAACATGTATCGGAGGCAAGTCCAGGGTATGGTTTATATCTCAGCTGGCTGCAGTCAATAAGCTCACTTGAGCAGGGCTGTAACATGGAAACAAGTGGGTAACCTTCCAGCCATGCAAGTGCCTCACCAAGCATGCCACTGCTTTTAAAAAAATTGTTTTATTGTTCTTAAATAAGAGAAAATTATTTTATCGTATTTTTTTCGTATTGGAATCGGCAATTGTGCATTTTGGTTTCGGCATTTCATGCAATTCGGTTCGATGCAACGGGGTGGGCTCCAATCACAGTTGCCTTCTAGCCACCCAAGTCTCTAGTCTCACACTAGAACACTAGTCTCTTTTCAAGGCTACACAGTTCCTGGAGAGGTTCAGCGAGTACTGGAAGAGGTCCGTCCCTCTCAATTGCACTGCCAGCCTTCAGGCGTCCGGGAAGCCATTACTGACGAGCCCGAGAGGAACCCTGCCAATTTAACCAGCCAGCCCACGGACGCTTTTACCGCCTGGGCCAATTGGGAGGCTCCTGTTGCCACTTTCACAAAAACCTGAGTCTAACTCGTGTTGAGAAGTGCTTTGTGGGGCCGAATCAAACCCGAGCCGCAGTCGCTCGCTACACAACGTCAGATGTTTTCTTAATTGGCTTCGTGTGTGGCTCTCTAACGCTTACGTGAGAGTCGCTAACCTTGAGCCGGGATCGTTTCGCGTGGCGGTCGGGCGAAGCAGGGCTCCTTGAGAATAGCTAAACGGCCAGCCCCACCATCCTTATCAGCCCTTTTCTCCTCGGAGCCAACGCTTTGTTTACTCCGTTGCTCTGCAAGTCGTACAAAGATGTATTTTTTAGTTTTGTCTCTTTAACACCTTAAGTGCCGTCTTGCTCTTTGGCCCTTAATATACTCATAAACAAATGTTAATGTCATGCTTGGTTGTTTGAGTGTTTTCACTGGTTAAAAATATCACGACAATGAGCCCAGATTATAAAATAAGACTTTATTTCTTTATGAAATGACTGGGACCTCTGAAAAGGGCAGGGCAGGGTGGCGTAAATAAGGCATGATTGACCCCATGTGGTTAGAAATGGAAGTGCAGAGCGAGGTGAGCAAGGAATAACGGCTCTCTCTCTCTCACTCTCTCTCTCTTGCTCTCTCTCTCTCTCGCTCTCTCTCTCTCTTGCTCTCTCTCTCTCTCTCTCGCTCTCTCGCTCTCTCTCTCTCTCACTCTCGCTCTCTCTCTCTCGCTCTCTCTCGCTCCCTCGCTCTCTCTTGCTCTCTCTCTCTCTTGCTCTCTCTCTCTCTCACTCTCTCTTTCTCGCTCTCGCTCTCTCGCTCTCTCTCTCTCTCACTCTCGCTCTCTCTCTCTCTCTCTCTCTCTCTCTCGCTCTCTCTCTCTCTCTCTATCTCGCTCTCTCTCTATATCTCGCTCTCTCTCTCTCGCTCTCTCTTTCTCTCGCTCTCTCTCCCTCTCTCTCCCTCTCTCTCTCTCGCTCTCTCTCTCTCGCTCTCTCTCCCTCTCTCTCTCTCTCTCTCTCTCTCGCTCTCTCTCTCTCTCTCTCTCTCTCTCTCTCTCTCTCTCTCTCTCTCTCTCTCTCTCTCTCTCTCTCTCTCTCTCCAGCAGCATCGCAGGCGGACAGCAGTACAGCGGAGAGGAAACATGGCAGCCTGCACACTGGACTGATTGTGGGTGTCCTGATGATCGTGGTTATCATGGCCGCCGCTGTCCTGGTCAGTGTCTACATGTACCATCACCCCACCTCCACTGCCAGCCTCTTCTTCATCGAGGTGAGGGCCCCCACATCACAGTCCTCAACCGAAACTCTGAGAGCCGATTCCCAATCACACTGCGAGGCTGAAGCTGACCTCCTTATCGTTCCCTTCTTATTCGGGCTGACATATTTCGGGCCATAAATGTTTATTTACATTTCCAGGGGCGGTTTTGATAGTTCAGATGGCGCCTGGCCACTTATTTATCGGTTGTAATATAAAGAGACATAACCCTTTATCGAGATCCAGTTGTTTTATGTGCTAAGTTAGCCAGCAAAAATGCCTTATACGTGCCAATCACATCTTATTTGGAGCTGAAGTTGCGATTTCCACGACATAAGACTTTCTTGATTCGATCATCGTGCCTGATAATCGTGGACCGTTGTATAATTTATGTGGTAGGACAGTGAATGTTACCTCAGCTTATACCTGCATGTTTCTGGTTTTTCCCAGCATGCATTGCTTTTGAGAATGCCAAACAATTAATCTCCATTTGGAACACGGAACTTCCGTAAATGGTGACGTTTAGCAATTAAGGAACCATTGCGAAAGGGGAAGGAAAAACAGCAAGAAAGCAAAACCAGGAGTCGTATATCAAATGAAAAGCATTTCTCTCTAGAATGATTGACAGAGCAACACAACGAGACAGAGGGCACTGGAAGGGGAAAAAAACGAACTATTTTGCACTATTTTGTCGTTTCCTGGGAATGCAATTGATTACCGGTTTCCGTTTAATTGACACTATTAGTGAGGACGGAGGGGGCTGCATGATCCGTAAGCTACATCAGGAACTGAACGATAAAACGTTATCTTCAAAGTGGATAGCATGGGATAGAGTCATCCTTCTTCACGCCGTCTCCGTCCCGGTTCATTCCAGAGAGAGGGAAGCACATTACTTTTCATTGCTTTGATCTGTCAGCAAGCCGGCTCCTATATTTTACGGGGGTCCATGTGCCGTTATTTATTGTCTCCCAATACATTTGTCATAGTCTCGCTTACCGATGAAATGGTTAGCTTAGAAGTGATAAAAGATTGCCTTAAGTTATATACAATAAATTTACCTACAAAAAGGTAGCTAATATAGGCCAAATATAACATGTTAAAATATATTGTGTGTATTAGAAAATGTATTGATAACAAATATATGTATAATCTAAATTAGACTAATCCATTTGTCACAGAACACTTTACTTTAAGCATTTTCCCTTGGGAAATAAAAATTATGAAATAAATAACAACAGTAATAAACAATGTGGCTAAAGTTAATTTGTTAAGCTAATCATAGAATAAGATGGCCGGACGATCCCATGTGTGAAAACTGAATTTTATTCATCATGGAAATCTGTAGAGTTTATCCGGTGGTGATATTAAATGGGTTTTAATATTACACATGGGGAGATTAAAATGGTTAATCTCTTACACATCGCATATCATAGAATACCACAGATCGGTAGATACATTGACTGTCCAAAAAATAGGCATAGCAAATGCCAATATTTGATATATTTTGAATATACACGGACCTGTTGTAGTTTTGAGTCCGTCTGGAAAATGTCATCTGTTCAGCGCTTAGTGACAAATTCTATTTGTAAAAAAAAAAAAAAAACGTTATTAAAATCATAATTTGATTTATTGACTGGTAGCAAAAATATAAGATGCATTCATAAGTGGTTCTGCTGATAAACGTGCGTACAGACGGGAGTTGGGCGTACAGACGGGAGTTGGGCCTCACTGAGTTGGGCGGTTAGAATCCAGCTTATGTGGTTTGCCGACAGTGACCAGGAGAGCGTGGTAGATCACGATTGGTGGAGGGCTGGCCCAACTCCCAGGAAACTCTTGAGGGGTTTTCACTTGGCTAAGGAGAGTTCCCTGTCAGCCTCCGCTGGCACCTGCAGGCTTGCACTACTGTCAAGCGGGACGTTCCTCTCCCCCGGTCGAGGCTGTGTAGTGTAGCCTGCATAGTGTGAAAGAGACGGACGGCTCAAAAAGGGGACTGGGATTGGAGGAGACTAGTCATATTCCCTCCCTGAGCCCACATGCCACAAGTTCTGAAGTGCAAATCCTTCAGCTAAACACCTCCAGCTAAAGCCCAACATTTTCATAAAATTACAGCTAGATGTTCATGTAACTCCTTGGCAACATCTTGAGAATGTGACTGCTAGGATTTCGTCGAGACGTAATGAACATGTAGCGTAGCTTCTGTCTCAAAGCAGAGTAAAAGCAAATATGGAAGTGTCTCTTTTCAAGTATCTTTACGTCCAACATTAACCCCCCCTCCGTGTTTCTCCAGAGACGTCCCAGCAGGTGGCCTGCCATGAAGTTTCGTCGGGGGTCAGGGCACCCGGCATATGCCGAAGTCGAGCCGGTGGGTCAGGAGAAGGAGGGCTTCATCGAGTCGGAGCAGTGCTGAGGGCATTCCGGCTCTCTGGCCCTGTCTCTCTCTCTCTCTCCCTCCTCCTCCTCCTCCTCCTCCTCCTCCTCACTTCCTCCGCTCCTTTCCGTCTCTTTCTCCCTGAGTCTGCCTTACCCAAGGGCAGCTCTTCAGCGCTGGCCGCCAAGGGCAGAAATGACTATAGGTGGCGTTGTCTTCGTTGGAAAAGAAGAAAATGGAACAAGAAAATCTAACTGCTGAAGAAAAACAAACAAACAAAGAAATCACAGATCCACCTGAGGCCCTTCATATATTCAAAAGAGCTACGCCATTCTCTTCAGCACAGTGAACCTCCTCTGTGATCGTCGTGAGTTGGGTTTTTTCCCCTTAGTTTTACCCTCTGGAAGGTCTGGAGGTCACAGAGGTGAGGACCAGACCTGACTCTGCAAAGAGGAAATCACGTGGCAAATCCTTTTATTTTTTGGTTGTGCATTTTGTTTTCTAACAAAGCTTCCAATTTGTATGTTTTCTTTTTTTTTCCTTTCAGTTCCAGCTGCATTACTCACTTCATGTAATCAGAAGTCACAAATAGCTCACTTTGACAAAGTTCACTCTCCTGTTCATGACGAGGTTTGGGTAGAAGCCTGCAGACGCCATGCGGCACAAACGGCTAAGGACTGCAATTTGTGTCTAAGTAAACCCTGTGCCCTCTCCTGTAATTCTGTTGACAAAGGAAAATGGTTGGGGTTAAAAAAAAAAAAAAAGAGTATGTTGAATTCCCGCTTGTTATCAGTTGGATTGTGAAAGAGACGCCTGGCCTGCCTCATTTGGGCTGCGGGTGAACTGGTTCTTTAGTTAATGAGGTGGTTCTTCTCCGAACGTTTTAGCTTCCAGCTTCCGCTATCCTTCCCCTGATTTGATTTTCCTTTAGCTGTTTGCACAAAGCCTTTCAATGCACATTTTTTGAAAATCTCCATTTGATTTTGATTTGCGGTTTTGATTTGCAGATTTTGAGGACTGGCCTTTGTGGTGGGTGTCTGTGTGTGTGCACACGTTGGCGCACGCCTCCCGCCAGGGAGTGCGCCGTTGCCGCGAGAGACTCTGAGGTGACTTCACGTTACTTGCGCGACGTTGTGACACCATGCGGACATGTTGTGACAGTAGGGTAGGGATGCCCTCTGCGATTGCTGGTGAGATTTGGGGGTCAGAAGAGTCTGGACAGTGAGTCCAGGGAATCACCAGACGGACTGCCTGACCAGAAGAGTGGGCAGTCGGGGAGAGGGTGGTTGGCCGTGCACAAGCCATGAAAGTTTTACCCAGGGTGCAGGCTTCGGTGGAAGTGCGGGTCATTTGGGAAAGTTCTGATCAGTCGTGGATCCATGCTGGGTATCCTGAAAGAGGAGTAACGCTCAGTAACGCACCCCCTCAAAAACAGGTTCGTTCGGTTCCACAGTCCAAAAGTCTATTTGTGCGACTTCTTCAGGAAAGGGTCGGAGAACTTCGGGGATAAAAAGGAAAAACAGCTTGGCGAAACAAGCTGGTCATCGTTGCCGTCTTTGGTTTCCTTTATTTTCGGATTCCTGGGTTGCTGGTTTCTCCCTCGGTTTCCCCACCGTTCGCTCCCAAACCCCCGGCACTGAGAGACACCCAGCTGTTGATAAAAGTCGCTGATTACCTTGATCCCCAGGGTGTAGTGGCAGGCGTGCCCAATCTCTTCTCGCACGTGTCCTTGAGACGGACACAAGCCACATTCCCCTTCCCTCGAATCAGCCTCTCAGTATCGCGATTGCTGGTTACAGTTAAATACAGTTCCCTGAAACTGCAAACGAACCGCTGTCCAAATTTGCACTACAAGACAAGCAACCAGAAAGGGGCCTTGCAGATTGTGTAAATGATTGAGTGTCTGGGGGTGGGGGGGACATAGTCTGAATAATTACAGTATTTCCTGCCATGAAATTTGAACTCTAACCATGTTATTGTTGTAATCTCCTGAATCACTTAACCTGGTTGATTGCCTTCACCTGGCATAACTTAACATGCTTTTAGATGGGAAAAAAAGCAATGTTTTGGTGTTTATACAATAGAATACACTATTGATTGGGTTATTCTTTTATGTGAGATAATAAATAAAAAAAAGTTTAAAACAACAAACTGTGGACTGGTAGGGGTACTTCTATGTTTCTACAAGTAAGGTCCCGTGTGTTAATGGAATATAAACAAGGATCTGGACTTTCAGACGGCCAGTTCCCAGCTTCACACCCTGGACAAAGTGGAAGGCCTGGATCACACAGTACGATACCTGTCTCTCATTTCTTTTACTACTGTCATTTTGACTACGATTGAAATAATAAAAAGTGTTGTTTTAACGGATCATCCCTTTATTCGAGACAAATGCGTCATGTACAGTCGTTCGAAAAAATGTATGGTTTTCTTCAATCAGTATGGTGAAAAGGTGAATTTCATCCTTCTTGATTGTGCTGTGCACAAGAATCGGTGATATCCACCCAAAATCAAAGTCTGCATAACATTTGATCATTAAATTCTTGAAAAAGAGGTTTTCGGAAATGTACCAAGTAGTCATATCGCACAATTTTACTAAATGCATATTTGATATGTCTGACCGAACACGTTTTAACTGTAGTGTAATAATTTTCTAATGCCCTTTGACCTTTCAAACCCCGGTGAGCTTTGATCTCCCAGGGAAGAGAGAATTTAGATAATTATGAGTGTTACTGTCATTTTTACTGTAGAAGATTAAGGAGATACATAATGAATATATTATTCATTATAAAATTAGAAAGTGGAACGCCCACTGCTCCAAACTGCTGTCCCTTTTTTTTTCAGCCGTTCCAAAGAGCGGATTCCTGTGACCGTTCAGACTGACCTCGGTCGACCTTGATTACATATATCAATAGCTTTAACAATATACTACACTTTGGTAAAAACTAACATTAAATGTATATTGAAAGGTTGTGGTATAACTGTTGAAATATAAATGTCAAAAACATACAAACGCTTCTGAAACTGGTAATAGAGGTAATCGTTTCTCCTAGACATGCTATACTTTCAAATGTGCATTTATTTACATCGGAAAAGAGATGGCTATGAATTTTACTATAAAATTTACTGATGAAGGTCATTTTGAGAGCCTTGTTGAACAGGTCCCATTGGTTGGTATTACAGGGTTATCTTGACGTACGTTTCTAAAGCGATAGTAGAAACCGGATACCTCTGTGGTAACATCTCGATTTCAACCTACTGTGAGGGCCCGTTCATTTGCACTAGTCACAGACAGTTTCACACTATATACAAAGGTTAAAAAGGCAGGGTATGGAAAAGAAAACATGGGGGGTAGAGATGGGGCTGGTATGAGCCTGCAATGGCAGTGCATTTGTCATTCAATAGGAATTATTGTGCATAGATGACTAAACCAGATGACAACTGATGAGAACCACAGCGTGGGGAAAGAACTCTAATGGTGGCGCATGGTTTTGTTTCTAATCGAAACCTGAACCATTTGCAAGGGGGGATTTTTTGGATCGAGTAGCAGCCAAGGGGGGAGGGGTCAGCGATGATCTCACCTGAATGCTGAAGGATGGGTGACAAACGATGCCCACTCTGTGGTCTGGATAACGCGCTGTAATTTTCCCTTGGAACAGGGCAACGCAGACCAAAACTAGGCAGTGATTGAGAGGGTTAGAATGGATTCTATGACAGGTATGTAGAATTTTACCCAGTATTGTTTTGAGAGTTCCTCACTTGTGGTCCAAGCATTCAAAGGGCAGTCAGAAGAGTGGGGTCCATCGACCACATGGTGGCGCTATAGCAAACGTTTTAAAATGCCAAACTTGATTGCAAAGCCCTTGTGACCCATTTTATTCTAGAATCACCAGACCAAGTCTCTTAGGTCATGTTTGCCAGTAAATTATGGCTAAAGACATTGTCGTTAATCCATTGTCTTAATTTGTTTTTGTGCTGGTATTCGATCTTCTAAATGCATCAACCACATTCTGCATTGCCATGAATGGACACGCTAGGCCGGATCCACCTCTGAAGATAAAAATTATTACCAATCATATGAACCAAGGGAGCAAGAGAGCAAATCGCTTGGAGACAACTGAAAGCGGAAGTCACCATCGTTTAGAAGCTTGGAAAAAATGTGATTTTTCTATTGCATCCTGTAAGTGGCAATGCAGCTTCCAATGCAGTGTTTCTCATCTTTGGTGTTTAAATTCAGTCTGACATCTCACGCTTCCATGCTTTATTACAACACTTTCAATTACTAAAAAGTAGACCACACTGTTGTCTGTTTGAGGTGCAAGACATGAGGTATTTTGGCACCTATTTTAAACCTTTTGTGCGGGTCACTTTTAAAATAAGGAAATCTCTGTAAACTTTGAGCGGAGCCAGCTGTACTCTGTTGAGCGTTTTCAGATTTTTCTCTTACAGTTTGAGAATGCGCTGCTGTTGTGACCCGGAGTGGTTTTGGCTCGGTCACCGGCTGTGTTCTGCTAACCTTCAGAAACACTGGAGATCCGACGCAAAGGATTTGGTCTCCATAAATGTGGTCTGCACACCACTAACTGTTGAAGAAATAGGGCTTTTGTGTCCTGAGCACACAAGATGTGGTCCAAAAAACCACCAGACCACATGTAGTATTACTTGTTATGAGTTGACATCTAATATCAAGCAGTGGTTTCCACAGATACCGGCAGAGACCAAAAAATGTATGATCTACCAAAAATCTTGCTGTAACGGGTACGTCGAAATCACGTTTAGCTGCAAATTCTAGCTTAATAACTGCAGAAACTCCCCGCGACAGCCCACAACACTTGGCGTATCCTAATATCTATCCATCTATAACTAATTGTTGTAATTATAACGAAGCATAATGGTTGCTTGCTGCTTGTCATGATCGTTCAGAAGCAGTTGTGCGATCTTAGTCTCGTTACACTCAGCTGAATGTGTAAGATTGCACATTCATTGGCTACACATACATGCACTTCTACGGAAGGCGGCGTGCTGTGTACCAGCTGAAATATTAGCACTAGGCAACAAGTTAATAAGTTCAGTGTGACTGGTCAAATGAAAAGGTGTAATAGAATTTTCACAGCTTTGTAAAACTCTGAAACATCGCTCTCTATATCTACTTCAGAAGCCTGTCTACCTGGTTCTAGCCTGCCAGCGTGACCTTAGTTGAGACACAGGATATCTTGGTAGTAGAAGGATGAACAGGTTTTGGGCGCATGCCTAGCTGAATTATAGTTCCGAGTCTGTCAGAACCGGAAAAAAAAAAGTAGCCTGACAATGCTGGGTGGCTGTTCTGGAGCGGTCTGTGTGGGGAATCTGTGACCCTGTCTTTCAGGAATCTGTTACAGAATTTGGAAAGCTGCTGTCATTTCCATTCAGAGTAAATAACATTCCATAACTTTCCTCAAGTCAAAAGGCCAGATGGACACAAACCATCTCCCTCTCCAGCATGAGTGTTCCATGAGAACATTTTTTGCTCAGATCAGAGCAGTAAAATACAGGCAGAGTTGGGGAAAAATAAAGTGTTCTACTTGTATTGTTTTTTTCAAAACACAGTCTACCCTTCTTGTTCCTTCTATTAAGCAATGTTTTCAGGGAGATGAGACAATATTAAGAAAGAGAGGCATCTTGAGTGCTGAAAAAAAATCAATGTCCAGATCTCTTTTTGTTCCCTCCCTCAATACAGATGGTGACAACGTTTTATATAGCAATGACGTTGTTTCTTATTGCCACCAAGTGGCAGAAAATGTATCACTAACGGTGTTGCTGTTATACCGGTTCTGCATTAGGTTAGGGTTGACTTTAGCATGATATTCTATTACATCCGTTTGCGGATATTAACAATGTTTATGTTAAAACTACTGCTCAGTTCTGACCTGGGGAGAACAAAGGCCAACAGCTGTAACTTAAGGGCAGAAAATACTAGTGGCAGTATTTGAGTGCATCCTAGCTAACCGAGGGTGGGTCTTGTGATTGCGTGCCATACTCTTCCCACCCTAGAATGTGGTTGCCGATCAGACAAAGGGTGGCTATGAGGCAGAGATTCTGTCAGGCCCACAACCCCCACAAAGAGGCAAGAGCCCCTCTCCACCTTCACAGGGGAAGAAACTGCAAAGAAACCATCGAATAGCTGGCTAGAGGTCCCAAGGTCAGGGTTGGTCGCTGCCTCAGCAGACTCCTGCTGTGTTTTGTCAACCATGAAAGGCTCATAAAAGTATTTACTCCAAATCTGAGTCTTTCACTCGGCACATTATATCATACACGGCCTACAGTGCCCTCTATTGTTCAAAGTTCAGCAATTACGTGACATAACATCTCCTCTTTTGAAGGAAGCACATTGCATCTACTGTGAAGGAAATAAAGCTGTACTCTCTATACCATATAAGCAGACACATACAATTTACCTGTTCACATTGCCTTAAGCAGTAATCATAGTAATCATGAAGGCAGTTTTACAGGTCTTTGGCTACGTTTAGGACCCTCTGGTTAAATTTTAATCTCTTAACTGTCAATGTCCCTCGCACAAATGCCCGTTAGCTGTGCAAGCAGGAGCATCACTTGGAAAATTTGGGAGTGCCATTTTTTCCCCCCGTCGCTGACCCAGTAAGTACTACAATCTGACAAGGGGTCTGGGAATTTAGATATACATTTACGCACCTGGTTTTCCAAAAACCTTTGGTCCTTTACCTGGGACTGAGGTATCTTTGCTCCCCTATCTTTGGTCAGAGCTTTTCTGTTTCTTCCATTTATCTGTGTGTGTGCTTTGATCTCTTTGTTCAGGAAATGTCCTTTTTTTCTGGCTAAACACTGGCTAAACAGCTGAAGGCACCATGTTAACATAACCATGGCAATTTTCTTGCAATATGCATTTTAAAGATGACAGCCTTGATGTGCAACACTTTTTCTGGGTTTTTACAATGCACCACAGCAGAAACATTGTTTTTGAGCATTGAGGACATTTCCACAAGCCTGAAACTCCCCAATGAGCTTCTGAAGGGTTACTTTGACAGGGCCTACGAAAGATCCGGTCAGTTCGAACGGTTTGAAGCACGTCTGAAGGAAACATCATTGTTTGTTCGTTGCAACAATCACTCCCTGGATCTTGTTCTGCAGGAGATGGCCAGAGAGGGGCACCTGAACGCTGACACACTGATCTTTGTTCATAATGTGCCTGTTGTCCTCCCCGAATCAGCAAAGAGGAAAAGTATCTACATTTAGTGCTGAAAATGCCCTAGACCTCGGAGAGCGACACTAACACCAGGGGTGAAGGGCAAAGATCACAGGGCTGGTTTAAAAGGCTAAAAAGACAGGGACTTTTTTGGCCCTGTGAAGCTGCCGCTAAGTGTCACTGCACCTGGAGCACTGAGACACTGTGGCTACTGGGCCAGCGGTTGGGTGTTTGAGGTTATTTAATTGCCTTTCTCAGAAACCATAAGCCTACGAAGTCGTATGCGTACGCGTTACGTATGCACAACAGAAAAATACATGCATCACAAGTTAGCCTTTTGGCTGGCTAAGGGTGCTATGGGTATTTAGAGGGGAGCATATAAACAAAACAATATATATTTTCATGTTATATATTTTACCCCAAAATAATTCCAAAAAGTTGGCCGCATTGGCGAAATGCGTTAAATGACCACTTCAAACCAAAGCCATAATCCCGGTAGAGAATCTTCTGCTCCGCTAAATATTTTTGTGTTTAAATATTTGAGAGCAATTTAACCGATAAAATATGAAAACTTCGAAACGGTAAGTTTAGAAAATTTTCTTTCCATTTACCAAATATTATTTTATTTTTTCTAAAATGCCATTGCGCGCCGCCACGGTTTGTTTAGAAATCGCGAGGCAAGAAAATTTTAATACAAAAACACGGATTTTATAATGAACCCCAGCATGGATTATCTTAAAAACTGACAAGATACTGAATTACGTTCCCTGCTTCATTACAAGGTTAATGGTTTTGTTTTTTCCGACGAATTAATGTGCGTAAGGAGCATGTAATGATTGAACCAGTGCCATGCCGTGTTTACCTTTTGTTGTGACCGTAAGCACGTAAAACACCATATAATATGAAACTTTTTTCCTCTTCAATTTCATTTATATAAAGGGACGATATATAAACATCCCCTTATAATGGGCGTGACACGTTTGCTATTTTTTATTGGTGACTCCAAAAACCGTTTATGGCGGCTTTTAGCCTCTCTCAGATGCGTTAGTCAGCACCCCCAGGTCCCCCCCACGCAATCATTGATTGGTCCGTTCCCCTGACTTTCTTCAGCCAATCAGAGGGTGCCATCCAAATATTTAAACCTACGGTTTCCCTGGAGTGGGAGCGAAAAAGGAAAAGGGAGATGTAGTTGGTTTTGGGCGTGCGGTAATCACCATTGCGGAGCGAAGTTTGTTTGTAAAGCGCCGACGCAGTTTTTATTTTTATTACCCTGTTTGGTTAACCCGTTGTGTTTTATTTAATCCTTTCGAGTAAGTTTCGTCCCTGTTATAGTTTGCCTAGGAGAGGACGAGGTGGGTAGGGCCGATGGTTGTTCCTATCCGTTATCCATTATTCATGTTTTAATTTGTATATACCCACTTGGTCAGTTTCAACAAGCGGTGACACCGCCTGTTTTTGGGTTAGTTTAAGAGGGATGGTTGGGTACTTAAATTTGAATTGGGACAGTAAGTTAAGGTAGCTGGGGGTTCATTTTATTTCAGTCAGCTTACGTCATCGCCTTTTGGTCAGTTTTCCCTTTATTGCTTAGTATTAAACCTTCTTACGGTAACTCGTCTGCTGTCTGTTTTTTCCTTCAGCGGGTTCACGACTGCGTACAGGTGCCCTTGATATACTAATCTTATTTGTCAATTGTACGCAGTCAAAGCTGGTTTATAACTCATTTCATGAATGCTTGTATTTACAGACGCTATATATATATATATTAGTATCATTCTAGAGAAAGGACACCGAATGATTGTCTGCATTGATTTAAACTACAGGATTGAGTTCCTTGTATTGTATTCACAAAAATATAGTTATGAAAAGTAAATTAGTTAAGACTTAATGCTGCAAGGCATTTGGTAACTTTGGAAGGGGTGGCCTACTGGACAACATGATATTCAGTTTGGTATACAATTGAATGCAATGGTATGGTCTGACACTGGATTTTGTGGCAATGTGGTTTGTGGATATGTGTGTGATGCCGTTTTCTCCGGAAACAAGCGTGCAGGCACCCATTATCTCAGGTTCCCCAGAGAGGTCTGGATGTTTGTGCCTCCACTGCAGCCGGTTTTACAGGTTTGCCGGGGGTGTCCCGCTGTCCTCGCTGTTCAACAGCAGCCAGCACAGCCTGTGAAATGTCGAATTTCAGGCTCCTCCACCCCATCCAGTCCTACAGGTACCCATGAGACATCCTGATGTTTTGGCCCCTCCACAGCAGCCTGCTTTCCTGGTGCCTGAGAGCTTATGGTGATGTACTTGTTTGCAAATTTGGGCTTCTTTTCGCTATGCGTCCTTAAATACGCGTTCTATTCCAGATGACCGAGGATATGCTTGTCTTTACCTTGACCTTAAGCTACATGCACAAATCCTCTGATGCTGCTCCTATCACAAGGATTAAAGGTGGCATGGTCTGCGTTTTTTGTCATTTGAGGTGTGGTTGTTTTAATGCCTTTTAAATCTATATATTTTTATTCTTGTTGGTATATGATCATGCAAATTGTTGGAATTGCTTGGCTTTAAACCTCGGTGAGGTCCTGGAGTCACATTATCCTATTGGTAACTAATAATAACCTGATGTGTATGCAGAAGCCAATTACTCTTTCCTGGAGATGGTCACACCTGCTGTAGCCGTCTCCTTAAAGTATAGTTCTGTCCAGTTCTAAATGGTCCCTGTATGATGGGTCCCTCTGTTTTATGTACATTCAGGGGAACCAAATGAAGGTCTTTAACTGTTGTAATTATTTCTGTTTCATCAGTTGTCAATCAAGAACTTTCCCTGTTTATTTTCAAAGTTCTGTAGCTGGTACTGATTACATTTAATTGAGTTTTGCTCAGTTTTCTCCAGGGTTAGAGAATTTTTCTTTAAATTTGCTGCTGGGTTTTCTGGTGTTTTGGATTCCTTCAGGAAAATGTGACCTTTTTAGCGTTTTGTGGAGAATTCTATTTGTTAAAATGTGCTATAGCAGTTTTTATTGATTAATAACGGCTGCAAGTTGTAACAATACAGTTACAGGGTTAATCATCCAGAAGGTTCTCCACTGGCTAATAAGCCTTCCTTCATCTGCAACTTCCTTTTCAAATGACTGCTTTGCTATCGTAACACCATTAGGAGGTGGGAAAACTGCCAGTTACTTACGGCTTGGGGAACAATCGCATCAGACGTCGGCTACAATGGGTGCAGAGTCTTGAAGGGCAATTCACAAACACCTCATTCATACGGGGTCTTTTCAGAACTGGTTCTGTCTTGTGCATCTCATTCAGCAGAAAACCAAGTTGGAGAAGCAATAACGGCATGCTAATTTTTTTAGCGGTTAGTAGTAGCATTTTATTGGAGAGCCAATGCAACAGACACAACTCTATACATGTAGGATAATTCATGCTCATTTAGTGATCCAAAATAAAATGGACTTGAGACCGAAGTATTTATTTGCTATTAAAAAGCACATTACAAAAATAAATATATTGGACTGACAATGGGTAGTTCTACTCGTGTCTTTACACAAATAGAGTAGACACTGCATCACAGCAGCTGAGACCTGAGAGAATCCAGCTCTTTAGAAACCTCAAATGGGTTTTATGATAAATACAGCAATGCAAAATAGTTATAAAGTCCTGCAATATACACTTGGAATATGTGACTTAGGAGAGATGTTTTTGAAAAATTGGTGTTTTCCTCAGCTTTGTACCATTAGACTGCAACATAAAAAAAACCCCACCCCCAATCAATACTATTACCCCTTTCTGAAAAATGATATTTGTCATGTCTGTCTGCGTTGGTGATTAAAATACTTGACCTGATGGGTTCAAACAAATCCCACTATGACCTTTTTGCACTGCAGAGAACTTGTATTTAAGTAAAAACCTAGTTGAGTGAACAGGTGAATCCTAAAACTGTAGAATTCGTAGGGTGTCCTGTATTGAAAATTAAAATCAGCACTGGGTTGGAGGAAAGTATATTAATTTCTAGGTTTTCCCTACTTGTTTTACCTTGCACCCTTTATAACTACTATCAGCTGTCCCTGCATAAAGGATGTATGGGGAACTTTTAGATGGTCATGGCCAAAAAAGAAGCTCTCTTATTGGATTCGTCAATCCAATTATTACCGGAATACCCAAACGGAGACGGATAGATGCTCTAATCTAGGTGTGTTGGTGTGACAGACCTCTGTTTTGGCGTGTCGGTGAGATACTTATAGTCAGCTGTCGATCAGCTTCCAGAAAGGTGTGCTTGTCTCAGATTTACACTAACAGAATTCAACAAATGTAGAACATTTGAATCCTTTCACGGGAGCATTGTAATCTCCTAGTCTTTTCCACACGCTGTATTCGTACTTTTATGTTGTCTGGATGGCAGAAAGCAACTGCTCGGCTTTCTAATCCACTTCAAGTGGGAGGTTTGTTACAGCTGTTTAAATATTCAGTTCTGTATAAGAAAATAAAAACATTTTTAAAAAAAGCTCTTCTTCAGAGCTGGCTCTGTCTGCAGGTGAGCAAAGAAGCTCACCCCCACACTAGTGCTCTGCATTCAAACACATCACATATCGACAAGAAACGGGGAATGTTAACAGTTCTAGCACAATGTAAGTAGTACATCGTAAACACCAGCATGGTGACTCAAACTGATCACCTAAGCTTCGGTTTTCGTTCAGACTCGATCCAGCAACCCACGGTTTCTGTTTGGTCACAGCCACTGGCTCATTTCCAGAGAATGGATAGTGACTTCTGCCATGTAATTGAGCTTAACAAGCAAGAACAGAAGGGCAAAGTACCCTGAGAGGAACCCAATTGTCAAAAGACAGAACATTTGCGCTGGTCTTCTGAACTACAGACAAAAGTAGAGTGGATTATCTTCAGGCCAGGTTGCAGCAGGCAGCTCTGGAAGGCTTTTTAGTGGGTACTTTGCTTTGCCAAACTCTCATTCTATTTACACAGGGCAGCCTCACTGTAAAGACACCAGCATTCTAACTGAAACTCAAAAGCTGAAATAGTTTTCAACAGGGAAATCTATCAACTCATTTTCAGAGAGCTCAGAATTAACAGCAACAAAGGATTGTGTGGATTTCAGTGTTCAGATTTTTTCCCCCCCAGATTACCCATCTTGGAGAAGTACGGCTCATTTACGTCTTTCTTAGTTCCTTCAAACTCGAGGTTCAGTACCTGTACTTCACTTGTAAGTTTCAATCATTAACTTCCAGGTTGTAGTGTGGCCAACCAGTCAGGTGTCCAGTCTGACTAGCCCTTGACAGGGCCTTTGGGACACAGAATAACCTTGCTTGCTCCCTCTCTCCTTTCAATTTAAAATGGACAAACAGAGTTGCCAGGCTAAAAACAAAGTAATTTAAGTCATAAAATGATGGCTGCATGACTCCAGTCAAGGATACAGTGACACAAACTGGTAACTCAAGCTGATGAACCTAGCCAGGCAGCCCCTGTCTGTGTTCTGATGGCAGCATTCCAATTGGAAATGGGCGTACAGCTTTACAGATCTTAAAATTTAATGTAATTCTGGAAGGGGGGGACTCACCTATAGGGCAATCAGTCTTAAAATTGTGGCAAGGTTATCGACTTCGTTCACATGCCTATGAACTTGTAGGGCAGGTTGTCCGGTTGCTCTAAATCAGCCAATTATTGGTTCAGAAATTTTTTTAACCCTAACCATCAAATCAAGTTAATGAATGTGCATGTAATGCTAACCATGTGGACAGCATCTGTTGTTTAAATGACGAGATCCCTCTCTGGTCCACGCTGGAGCTTGCCGGGTCCTGTCTGCGGGTCACTCAGTCTCCCAGAGCTGGAAACTGGGCCAGAGAAAGGGGACAATGTTAATTCACATCCACAAGAGAGAAAGGGTGAAGCCAGACCAGCTGACGTGGACAAACTGATGTGCTTGATGACCAGCATTTCCTGTGAAAACATGAGGGACTGGCACATTCTGATACCCACTGTGTCAAACAGGGCACTCGCAGCTGGTGCAGGAGACATGCCTGCAAAGCAACTGGGCCCGATTTCTGGAGCCAACATATATCTAAAGGGTGCCCGTCCCAGTGGCAGCGTTGACAGGTTTTTTTTACACTGGAATGTGGTCACATGGGACAAGGCTGTGGTACGGAGGCGATGCCAAAAGTTCTGCAGGCAGCAGGTTAGAGACAATGGGACTTTCCCAATGACCGTCCAGGACAAGGTCAGAATCACACCAAAATATCAAGTCGCCTGCGGGTATGTCTTATGGATCCTATTGCAGGACTCATTTGCACTCAACGTTTTATTATTCAGCTGTTTAGATTGTGCTCTAATCCAGGGCAATTTGCATACCCATTTATACCGCTGGACATTTACTGAAGCATTTCAGAACACATACAGGAGGTTGTTCAAGGTGCATCTGCCAATTAGGTTAGTCAAGCCTTTTTCAGATGTGCATTTTATTCTAAATGCATGATGAGCCAGTGGCTATGAAATCCGTCTCCAAGATAATTGCATACAATTTTGCATGCAACATTTCAGAAACGGACTTTAAAATGCATCATGTCATTGAAGTGCAGCTACAGTTTTTTTTCCTGATAAAACTACATGTATATACATTTTATACATTGCAATATATATACCTGGGAGAGGATATCGCTGTCCTGGTCATTGCTGTTCTGGTCTAGTTTGAGGTAGCCTGGCTTGCTTCTCCACTTCCTGTCTCTGACCACAGCAAGGAAGGGAAGAGGTGTAAAATGGACACTAAACACGAAAAAAGGTCGAGCAGCAATACGGCATCCACCACACAAAGCAAAACCATCACTCACTTTGAAGGGGATCCGCTCCCACGCTTGAGAAAGACACCGCGTTGCCGTTTTGCTTCGGCCTGGCACCGAGTTCCCGCCCCCCAGAGTGGTTGGCGTGCGGCTTCCCGTCCTCCTCCCTGTCCTCTGTGACCGTGTCGGCGGTGAAGAAGCCGCCCTCTTCCGCTACCAGGTCCTCAACCTTCTCCAGGAGCCGGGGAAGCTGGGGGTGCTCCCCGAAGATCTGGTTGTTGATGACATGGTAGCGGTTTTTGCACCTCTCCACTACCCACTGCAGGTCCCGGCCCTCCCGGCGGATGTGGCGCTCGATTGGCATCTCCCGCAGCCCCGGTGCCCAGGTGAAGACAACAATGGTGTGCCGCCACACGCGCTCGCCGAACATGCCCAAGTGCTCCTCCACTTTGGCGCGGTCCGATTCCGTGAACATGCCTACGGGGATCACCAGGAGGAAGGCGTGGGGGCCCGGCGGGCACAGGGTCACAGCCCGCATCATCTCCTGCCGATAGGCAGGCGGGGTGGCCTGGGATGAGAACCAGCCTGGCGTATCCACCACCGCCACCTGCCGGCCGGTCACCTCCGTCTGCCGCATCACGCTGAACTCGGCGGCGCGCTCCAGGCGAAACTCCTCCCGGCCCAGGATGGTGTTTCCCGTTAGGCTTTTGCCGGGCCACCTCCAGCCTAGGAGCACCAGACGGATCTCGGGTAGGCGGTTGGCCTCTCGGGCCGCGGCTAAAGCCCGCTTGTTTTCTTCTTCTGTGTCCTGGAGCTCCTCATCTGTAGGCCACATGGAGAGTTTCATTCGGCTTTTTTCACAGAAATTCAGTTTAGGCCCCTGGGAGATAGCCATCAGCTACCTCCCGGGTGACTAAATTGGTAACATTGGTGAAATTTACAAGGTTAACAAGCATCCCCAAAATGTGCACGTTTGTGGTTATCTCTGTCATACAGACATTTTGAATGCATGCTAACGAAACCTGCGTTTCGAAACTACGGGGAACACTCGATACACAACTAGTTCAAGAATACAGTAAACAGCATGCAGTTCAGATGGCGCAGTGAGTTCCGGTCTACAGATGAGAAACAAGGAAAGGAGGCACAACTTTAAAAAATGAAACATCTTGTGCTCGGAAGTAAAAAGCGGAAATAACTCATTCGATTTAATCGCTATTGAAGCAATGTTCGTATTACGTAATGGGTTGTTACAAAACCACTTTTGCGGAAAATTCCTATTTATCACGCTTTAATTTTCACAGATTTATTGGCAATTTTGAAACGACAACACTGGCGGTCGATGGTTACGCGGTATCATAGGATTAGCCATTGCGTCAGATTTAAGGATTAATACAGCCTTTCTTATTGGTTCTCCTAAATCGGTTAAATATCGAACGTTTTTAAATAGACCAATTTGAAGCTTTGTATTGATCAACTTAGTTAAGCTAATTTTGAGACCAAGATAATTAGCCTCCTCACTCTCACTGATGTCAATAACCAGTAAAACATTCAGTGCATTGACAGAACGCAGCCAGTCAGTGTAAACTATCTAATCTCGAAATGTAATGATTAGAAGAAGTTCGAAGTAGTATAACTCACCCACGGAAGGGACAGACTTCTCGGTTGCCATCTCATCCGCCTCCTTGACGTTGCTAGCCGGGTCTAACCGGTAAGAGAAGGATTTCCTGGTTGTTTGGCAGGTGGGGTGTAGGATGCGCATGCGTATGATGACAAAACGTGACAAAGAAATTTACATTTCAACCATTAATCCTACGTCATTGCCTTGCTTCACATGCGCTGGTAACCGTTCAATTAAGGTTGGTTTAACAACGTAAACTACTTTCAGAAAGCCTAACGATTTGTTATGGAAAATAAATGTGTCGTTCCTCCAGTAAGAAAGTCTGGTTCTCAGCCTTATTTTGAAATTAGACGAGACCGTCTTTCATTTCTGTTTGTAGTTGACAGATACTGTATAAAAGATTATGTCATAAAGGTAATGTAATCAGACTTTTTTAACTAATGAGAGATCAGTACTGGGCAGAAGCTGTATTTTGAAGAAAAAAAACTGCATTTGAAATTAAACTGTTTGGTTACTTGTTACACACTTTGCTTTCGGTAGCGCTGACACCGCCATTTCCGTAGATACCGATAATTTTCTTAGTGATTTCAGAAGTATTCAAAAATAAGTTGACTCCCACTAGTCAGGGGTATTTTGTTCCTTGATATTTTCCACATATGATTGATTCGCTTGATCGCATCGCCTAGTTCTAAAACAGCAGCAAGTTGCCATTCAGAATCCATAGTCCCTGGACCCAGATTTGCAAAACAGTGGAAAGTTTAATTTCGTAGTTTAGTTTAATGGGAAAACCAGACCCTCAGTAACCAATTTAATATACTCTCTGCACCAATCTAAGGATAAAATGCATGTTTTCTCTTCGCTACATTTTAGGCCACATTATCACGTCTAAATCTAATGAACCTGTGTTCTGTAATACAGGTACTCCCCACTTAACGACCTACCTGTTGAACGACCGCGCGGACTTACGACCAGCCCTCCGACCAGTCTGTACTGGACGCTGTACGAGAACTTAGGTCGTGGAAACGGCAGCGCGTATAAAAACATTGAATAATGTACTAAACATGTTATAAATGGTGCAAAGGTGACATTTAAACAATATCTAAAGATAGTTGACACAACCTATTACCAGGACAATATGCTTAAAATATCGGTAAGGGGCGGCTCCTCGCTTATCGACCGAGTCATAGGAACGGAACTCGATCGTTAAGTGAGGAGTAGGTGTACCTGCTCAGCGGTTTAGCATCTTTCTTACAGTCAGACAAAGGTCTGTTGTAAATTTACACAGCTAATGTGTAGAAGAAATGTTTACTTCTGGTGGTCAAACAGGAGACTGAAAGCCAGATGTTGGGGACAGGGTGCATGTATATAGTTTAAAAATATCTCTTTTTTATTACTCTGACAACCAAACCGTGAGCAGTGAGTCTCTTGTTGCCTCTAAAGGCCATTGTTTATATTCTGCAGATAAGAGATGTGTTAATGTGTGACTCATCAGGGTTGCCCAGTTTTGCACTTAATATATCACAAGGGGGAGGTCAGAAAAAACTATATAATGAAAAAGGTGGATATGTATGGTTGAGCAGAGGATATTGATATTTTTTGTATGACTGCTCTCTTCTTGTACAATAAGTATTAAAAGTTAACTGCTGCCTCAACGAATAATCCGTTGCGTCCTCTTTTTAAGAATCTGGATCAAAACTTCTGATCTAACACAAGGTTCCAAAATATTGTACTTACTCTGAATTTTTCACTTATTGTTTTTGAATTTGTGTTTTGCATATCATGCATCCAGCTTATTCAACGGGCATTTAACCAGTATCCTCTGATGGTGTCAATCCAACAGTGCGAGTGGACAAACCCAGTCCGACTACAGACTTTGAGCGATCTGGATCGAACATTTCAAGCGATCTGATTGGTTGAGGAAAATTGGAGTGATCTGATTGGCCTAAAAATTGGAGTGATCTGATTGGGAGAAAAAATTTAGTAATCTGATTGGTCGAAATATTGGAGTGATCTGATTGGTCGAAAAATAGTGATCTGATGTGTCGAATAATTCGTGCAATCTGATTGGTTGAAAAATTGGAGTGCTCTGATTAGTTGAAAAATAAGAATGATTTGATTTGTCGAAAATTTCAAGCGATCTTGATTGGTCAGAAATTTTGCTCTAATTTTCCAACCAATGAGATTGCCCGAATTTTACGACCTATCGTGTTGCTCAATTTTTTTGACCAACCATATTTAAAATAATTTTGACAAATCAGATCGCTCCAATTTTTACCCAATCAGATCATTCTAATATGTTCAGTCTCACTTTATTAAGTTTTAAGTTTAATAAAACTTCAGTTTTTTTACACAGAGATAGGGGTATAAAATTACAAGGAACAGAGGAAAAAAAACAACTAATTTAATATCTTTTATTTCAAATTTTACAAGGACCCCCAGAAAAATAATTGGAGTGGGGAGGTTACCCTACAAGCCCAGACGCTTAAATTCTTACAGCACTTTACCCATACATACCACACGATGATTTTCAGTTTGTGCAAACTGTTGAAGAAATATACAATTAAGTAAAACTTTAACCATTTATGGGACATGGCAAGTCAACTATTTATATTTTCCCCCACTGTAAGGCACTAAAAGAACAAGTGAAATGATCACTCCCAGTACATAAACATGCACATACTAATGGATGTTTATAACAAATTTATAAACATCAAATAAAAAGACAAATAACAAATTAAAACATAACTCTTTTTTTTACAAAATACAGAGTAAATACAATATTGTGTAGTCTAGATATGTGTTAAATGCAGCCAGTTTAATAAAAAGCCAGTGAGTGTCATGTTGTATGCTGGTTTTTGTTCCACCCATTACACTAAACTATGAAACCATCCACCGTTTTGCAGATCAGGGTCCAGGGACTGTTGATTCAGAGTGAAGGAAGAGGAACTTCCTTTTTTCAGAACTAGGCAATATGGTTGAATCACGTGAAGACGCAGAAATACAAACATACCTGGAAAACATCATGGAACAAAATAATTTTCAAAATCCTGACAAGTGGGCATATAATATATATATGGGATCCGTATGTCATCCGCAATTTTCACTTTGTTCTTTCCAACTGTGAAACGGCCAACTGACTCAAAACAGTAAAAAATTGTCGGATAAATTAAATAACTACCAAAACAGTACAATGTGGCTGTAGGTTTAAAGGTTAAATTAAGCTATACTTGTTAGTTTTATAATGAATAAGGGGGGTGGGACTAAAATATCTGATTGATTTTATTATTAAAGTGTTACAGTTTCAATATTTACAGACACAAATAACACAAAGTTAGCCTAGCTCCCAAATTGTCGTTTTTAATATAGCTTGGCTGATGCTTCTTTTGGGCAATTTTTTGTGCTTCTTCTTGCAGAGCTGCCACACAATGGAACTTATCTATAGAGTAAGGTTATTACCAAAACAACTATACAGTTATATTGTCAAAGACAATCCAAGTATACGACACACTACCCAATGTTCAGTCTTTCCTTCTCATCATTTGTTTTACTTTCAATTCATAGCAAGAGATTTAAAAAAAAATTCAAAGCACATCTAGATACCAAATGCCCGACCCTGAATAATAAAAACAGGATAGAAAAATCAAATTGAGAACCTTCAAGCGAATAGCCACCAAATGCTGATGTCATGCACAACACAGGTGAGCATGGAAGACGTCTGCGGACAAAGCAGTGTCCAATTACGACGCCCAGGCAGCCAGCTTCTCCATGTCGTCGGGATCCTCCACTTTCTTCTTGGCAGCTGAAAAATTACATTAGAGCCAGTTCATATCAGGGGACATATATGGACAGCATTTCAAACTCTGGGGGGCAGCAGTGATCGATGAGAACACAACATTGGGAAGGCGAGAGGTTTTCTGGGGAGGATTACAGCAAGTGCAAACATCAGACAGGTCACTCCTAATACCTAACTATGTCAACAGAAAACAAGATGGTGAGGATTTATTTTTTATTAAATTAGCTATTTTAGTCAAACAAACTCTACACATTTGAACATTTACTGCAAAGCTAATGATCTAGTAGACATATAAAAAACTTTTATATTGCATTATCAAACTGGTCAATTCAATTCAATAAAGCTTTATTGGCAACACTGGTATAACAATATTGAGAACACAATCAAAAAAACAAACATCATGATGATATTCAATACAACAATAACATGACACAAATCAACCTATCACAAAATTATCTAAAAAACTACAAATTATCTGCACTGGTTGTCGCTCAGGTTATGGCAGGAGGCCAACACCACACATTTAGATTTTTCTCCTAGAATACGGGGGGGGGGGGTTTCGAATGCAGTACAGAAACTCGGGATAAATGGTTTTCATTTTTGAGTAAAATGTTTCCCTTGGTTTCTGATATTTTTTGCATTCTGATAAAAAGTGCAGCTCTGTCTTCACCACACCTTGACCTCACTGGGAGCACAGCCCGTCTTCTCTGGGTAGCCAGTCTCTATTGTCACACCATTCACTATCCAAATGGCAACACCACTGCATTAACGTCTGTCGAGAGTAACCGGCTACGAGTGTGAACTATGTGCTCCGACTCCCTGCACTTACGGGTTCGCTGGCTAGGCCGCGAGGGCAGGGAGGCGGACGGAACGCTGGGCAGTCTTCCCATCTTCTTCACGCTCTCCTCCAGCTCCTCCTGCTGTAGCTCTTCCAGTTCGGCCAGCAGCTCGTCCTGAGGGGTTGACACAAGTGTCACTTGGTTTTGCAATCCGAGATATAAACGACCAACGAACGTACACACCAGCACCCGCATTCAGGCTGTTTAAGACAAGAATGTTTACGGCCAAGGCAACAGTCTTCAAAAACAGAGCAACCAAGGATATTCGGTGAACTGCTTATCAGCTAGCAGGCTTTGTATTAAAAAAAAAACATTAGTGCATGTGTTCACCTCGTCAAACTGCTCTCCAAATGGCCGGGAGATGGCATCACATATCTCCTGTGCGACCTCCTGCTGTTCAGTGATATCTTGCATGAGAGAGTCTATCTTGTCCAGGTCTCTAGCACCGAGGGGAATACATTTTAATGAATCCACTGATTTCACAACTCCATGGGTAAATAACAGAAATCCAACAATATGAATACTGTTATGTAACAGCATAGTAACGTGAAATCAAAAATAGATTGGGGGGGGGGGGGGGGTAAGAGAGCACCGCTAATTGCCTTGAAAGCTAGTTCTTGTGAATTTAATCTACAGTGGAATTAATCTCTCCTTGACGGCCGCAACGGGCAAATGTTTTTACTCACATTTAGCATAAAGGACTTAATTTCACAAGTAATTAGCCTAACAAAATACCAAATTAACCTTTACTGCTACTACAATTTACTGTTGTGTGCAGTTCACAAACGATTCGTTCTCTTGCGTGAATCTTTTTAATGAATCCGATAAATAGAAAGATCAGAAAAAACGACAACTAATACAGTAACAGATCTAAAATGAGAGATCCGCGTTAAGATCTGAGTTTCAACAATTAAACTTAAATTAAATCTGCTCTGCCTGACTACAACCTTTCATGTAATTAGCTTAACAGTTTTTTCATGCATGCATTTCCTATAGAACAGCTACAAAACTGAGGATTACTTGATTCTACTTCTTATAAATAAGACATGTAACTTTGTGTTCATGTTTTTGTCATATAAACACAAAAACTGCAACGGAACAATAACCAATCCCATTACATTTATAAAAACAACAATAAATTAAACTACATGCATTAAACTATTTTGGACGATCTGAAAGACTCCAGATCTGCAAGAAGAATTTAACTGCCCATCACTACTGTACTAGGGTCACCAGCTATAACCTGGACACGAAAACTGCGGTCCATTCAGTGCCAGAACGCGGAAGTGTCCAGCAGTCTCTCGCGGTGGTCTCCCAGACTCACATGTTCTGGTGCACGCCCTTGATGGCTTTGGCCGCAAAGCCCAGGTTCTTGAGCACCTCCGTGTTGGTGTTGGCATTCTCCAGCGCCTCTCGCTGGAACTCAATGGTGGAGAGCGTGCCGTCGATCTGCGCCAGTTGCTGCTCGCATCGCTTTTTCCTCTTCAGGGCCTGGAGTGCAGCTGGGGAGGAGTAGTTTTTTTTGGGGGGGGGGGTTCAGAGAGACTCATCTTTTGGTAAATGTACGTCTAACCTCCTACAGAAAGTACATCCACGATAAGCTTTTGAGAATGTGACCAAAAGCATGCAGTTCCTGAACAACACTTATTTAAAAACAATTTAACTTAAATAAGTTTCCCAGTTCAACAAAAAGATAAATGTTGCCCGCTGACTGTAAGGAGATCAATAGAGAACGTAAATACAACAAATACAGATTTTACAAATTAAAAATGTAGTTGTACTTTAAGAGGTACTCCTTACACCTGCCACAAATTTGGTCAATCAACCTCCCTTTATTATCAGGTAACATATACTAGGTGAACACTTTCAAACTCCAGACAGAGACCCGACATTTGAACCCAGGACCCCTGGGCACTGTGAGGTACTAGAGCCACCCTAAAATCTGAGCAATGTTTGGACACACCTACACTTTGAAAAAGATATGAGAAAGTCAAAGCCTTCTTTATTTGTCTACATGTTCACACGACAAGGCATAGTTCAACCACAATCAACAAGCAAACAAGCACATTTTTCACCAATGGAAACGTTTGTGAAAAGTTATTTTGTTTATACATGAGCACAAGACCATAATAAATTGCCTTCTATCCTTTTTACAGAGTAATAGATGAAGTAAACATATGTGACCATTAACAAAAAGAAAAGAAAACACAAGGGGTGAACAAGAAGAAGTAAGTGAAACTCATATGATCCCAGACCAGAGAAGGCAGAAAAGACCAAAAAAAGTGTTTGGTTTGAATGAGCTACCAGTCAGCCTACCCAGTAACAATCTGGAAAGGGGGATACGTTAGGTTAATTCTTTCCTTTTAAAACCTCAACTACATTATGAACAATGCACTTGTTTTTAGCTTAGCTAGCTTCTTCCAAATGTTTTGGTTTTTTTTTTAATCGGTGATCGCTGCCAAACAAATTATTAGCACGCGGAGGAACGAGATATTTCAGTTCTCTTTCGGCATTTAGGCGTTACCTGAAACATTAACAAAGGTGCAAGAAACAATGGAAAACAACGTTCTATTTTATATTAATAGCAATAGTTTTGGTTACACCCAACTCATCTGAATGTACATTTTACAGTTTGTGTTTATTGTAAAAACGATCGAATATTCCACTGCTGCAGTCGTAATGGAACATACAAATGCTGCAGGCTGGTAAATTTAACAGCAGGTTACTGACTTAGGTTAGGCAACAGAAAACATGGTCAAATATAAAATCGGTTAATTTGCTTATTGAAGGATAGACATTTAATTTTTGTCTTATGTGAAGCAAAAAAGCCAGCTGCTTTTCCGATTTGTCAAACCCATTGGTAAAAGTAGTCAACAAAGAGATTGAAGCAGGCATTTTTTGTTGTTGTTGAGTATAAAAATAAATAAGCGCTATAATTAAGTCATGCGTTCGCAGTGAGAACCCACATCCGATCTGTACGTTTGATTTACAACGTCTAGGCCTACTTGCGGTTAACCACATAAGCCTTCAAACCATTGTTTCAATTGACATGAGCATGCTGCAAGTGACTTTGCCACAACGTCAAACTCCTTAAGCCATCAGTACTTACCTCTTTTATTTTTAGTTCCGTTCTTTTTTGCAATTGCAATTTCGTGCGCGATTTTCTTCTCCAAGTAATCTTGTTTTTTCGTTAGCATTTCCTCAGTCTCCCGAAGTTTGTGGATTGCCTCTTGCGGAGACGGACCTGTCCGATGCTTCGACTTGGAGGAGCTGGAGCCCCCTTTAAACACCTTAGAAATTTTGCTCATATTACCTGTATGGTTTATAATATAATATATTGAAATTCTCCAAAACAAGGAAAGAGTCGTTCGAAGTATGCCAAGCAACCTCCACAGATTAAAAACATAAGGACACACCTACGCCTTCCTGAAACTTGATACCTGGAGAGCGTACGGTAGTGCAAGAGGTAGAACAGAGGTAAATCGGGCTATATTTTCGGTTATTTTTAACAAGCATGGAAATTAATTTAGCTATTACATTCAAAGTTTTATGCTAAACTGATATGATACAATACATTTCGCAAATTTAACGTCTGCCACCACTTACATGAAGGTTTTTTTGTAGGTTACATAAGACGAAGGAGGATCTATCAATGGGACCGTCGAACCTGTTACCCTCTGGTGATAACCCTTGCACGCACACGCACACGATTAATGAGCCATTAAA
This sequence comes from Hiodon alosoides, assembly GCA_025775065.1. NCBI lineage: Eukaryota > Metazoa > Chordata > Actinopteri > Hiodontiformes > Hiodontidae > Hiodon > Hiodon alosoides. The sequence continues at coordinate 47,893 of JAOYSI010027120.1, forward strand.
CAAAACTATTTAAATTATTTTAAATATAATACATTAATTAAAAATAAAAAATGTATTTTGAGGTAAATCGCACACAAAAATAATAATAATAAAAGGCTTACCTAAACGTTGCTGACTTGAGCCATTAAACAAAAAACTATTTAAATTATTTTAAATATAATACCTGAATTACCATAAGCGATTCACCTCAAAAGTGGGTTGAAAAATGTCAAACTAATGCCAGTTTGAACAAACATTGTAAGTCATATTACAATACTTAAATTCTTAGATTTAAAACACAAGTTCAATGGATCATGTCGTGCCAACGAAGAAAAAACAAAAACATTCATAATATAAATATGATTTATTTAGAAGAGAGGTAACACCTGATTTGTATTTTAATTATACGTGAATATCACCAAACAAATTCCTTTTAAAAATCGCTATAAAAACTTACTTTGCCCTCTGGGTTTTTAAAATAAGTATATTTTATTTTTAATTTAATTATTTACATTTTTAATTTTATTTTGTTCTATAGTAAGGCCTGATGAAGGACTAACACTAGAACATCAATTCTGTTGTTGGCGCAAACTTAAACGTTGATTTGTAACAATATGTTCCGTTTTGGCTTTAATTTCCTGAACGTGTTTTTGCGAACTAACTCGATATGGACCATTGCGTCACTCCACTTTGGTCGTTTCGCTTGACTGAAAGGAAGTTGTGATTAACCGATTTCAATCCCCGTCTAGGGCGGGTAAAAAGCCCATGGGGTGGAATCTGGTTGATTACATGAGGTCAAAGTAAACACCAACAATTCCACCCTCCAAATGATAACAGCTCATTTTTCCCCACTTTCGACATTTTTTGCAAACATCGATTTAAATAGCAGATATAAAGGATAAACATTCAAAACATAGACTAAACGCAGTTAAGTGTTGAAATAACCATACACTAAAACTGTTTGAGTTCTGACCCTGACCAGTTCATGGCAATTTCGTGACTGGAGTAGGCTATCAACAGTTCCATGGGGGCGCCCTCCGATACTACCCAAACATATCACGCAGGACGCTGTCTACAACCAGCGAACAACATTTTTTTACCCCTATATAAATGATCGATGACGTGTTAAGAATATAAATAAGACACATAAACGATTGTAAACGGGGATTACAAATTTCCGCTGCTTTGTTGAAACACAGACGGAAGCACCATTCCGAAACTTCCGGCGCTTAGTGTCATGTAGCTGGCACGTAAAATGTTTTGAATGGATACCTTGAGGAAAACTAGCATAGACCAGGGGATGGAAAAAAAACAAACACATTTTACTCATTTTAAAATAGAAATAAGTCACTACTTAACGTTAAAAGAAACAAGAAATAACAAAGCGACAAAAACTGTAACTTATTTTAAATCTATTCTTCGAATAATTTGTAACTCTTTGTACTTATTTATAGACATGTGGATTTCTTTCTTTTCTCTTTGTTTTATTATATTTGTTCCTCATAATATTTGATTTGATGTAATTGATGTGTTCATTGTTCAAAAGATTGCAATAAAAAAACTAATGAATAAGCATCCCACTAATAATGAGATTAATTTACTTATTCTGAATTTTACCTTAATTGGCAGACTGTATTCCAAAGCAAATAACTAATTAAACAAAACACAATATCATCTGCAAAATTAATAATTTTATGCAACTAGTCTTTCCCGTATAGTTATGCTGGGGAACTCTGCGTCACGAGTTTTGGGAGTCACGTGGTTTTCCTTTCTACAGGTTCAAAGGTGACTGCAACAATGGCCGAATTGGATATTGGAAAACATTGTACATTCAAATCATGTAATCAGAAAGGTATGGAAGAAAATTCCAGAGACGGTTTAATAGTGTAACTTTTTAAAATCGTATAGATATAATGTTCTGGCTGTGTGTGATAGACAATGGTTAAGTTAAACATTAGGTTATATTCATTAGCGACATTCTAAGGAAGGTATCTAGCCAGCCATGTAACATTTTTGTAGTCATGTATAGCTAGTACGCAGAAATGACTTGACGAAAATTAGCTACTTTGCGAATTAAATTACCTCGTTAAGAAGTGATCATCACGATGCAGGATTTCTTCCCCATTGAAAGTTATGTCTTCCAACTGTCACCAGCATCAATCTCCCTTCCAAATGTCACTTGGTCCCTATAAATGCTTGTTATTCCTGTAGACCATCGCTGATTATATGCCATGCTGTGTCTGTGTTCTGTGCACACTGGGGCCAAGCTTCAAAATGAGTGGCGTTCTAAGGCTGTTTGGAACCTTTCCTCCTCCCAATGTACTGCCACGTGAGACCATAATGTAACTTTGACAATAAAAGTAACGGAACAGAATCAGCATGTTATTACATACCTTGTTTTGTTTTTAGATTTTCTTCCCTTTGTCTGTGATGCCTGCTCTGGTGTTTTTTGGTAAGATATTTAAATATGCAGCTAGGTGGAATTTAACATTTGTATGTATTGTAATTATAATTGTAGTACATCTGTATTTTGGATATGGGTACATTTATAAAACATATAGCATTATTAAATCTTAAATTGGTTTTCCTTTTTTTTTTTTAAGCATTGAACACAGAAGTCGGGGGTCTCACTCTTGTCCCAAGGTAGCTACTGGGATGTGCTTTCTGTCTGTTAGGGAGTAATGTGTACATTGATTAAGGGCATGGTATTTATTCCACCATGTTTTATTGTTATTTGCTGAAGATTTCTTAGGAAATTTGATAGTATTTTTTATATATTCATTGTTAAATTATTTATATTTCTAATGCTAATTTATTTCTAAAATGTACAGATCAAATACTGGATGCGATTTCTTTAGCAGTTCTGCATTATTATATTGTTTTATGTCGTTTAAACCTTTTCAGATCTACAGTGTATCATGTCTGTTTTTTAAACTTTTTAAGATCCATGTGGTAAAGGAAGGCTTGACTTCTGGCGGAAGCACATCCTACCCGTGCACTTTCACAGGCTGCAGCGGGAAGGAGCTGTTGCCGGTCGTGTGTCCTCACTGTCAGAAAAACTTCTGTCTCGCGTAGGTACAGATCAGACGTGGCGAAATAGTGAGGAGTTCAATTGATTTCCATAAAGGCATCTTCTTCGCCGTGTATTCCAAAAGACGCTGGCTAGCAGCGAGCTGAGAGAAACCCCGCTGTTCTCACCCACCCCAGTGTTCTGCCAATTTTGCGCTGCGCTGTCCTTGTCACAACAGGCCTATTACCTACCCTGGATTTAAACATGTGAAGTCCAACTCTGTCTGCACATTCTAAAAATTCATTATAATTATATAATAATTCTATAAAAAAACTTTTTTGTGGGATACCAGATAGGGTGAGTGCTGTGGAGAGCGGTGACTTGTTTTCACCCCCTGTGTTCTGCCTTTACCAGTCATCGACATCAGGATGACCACGAGTGTGAGAAGCTGGAGGCCCCTAAGCCACGCATGGTCGCTACTCAGCAGCTTGTACAGAAAATAGTTGGTTGGTGAAAATATTTTGTTGTATTTTTAAGCAATATAAACGAATCACTGTCCTGGAGAATTGCAGTGCTTCCTGGATTTTACATTTCTGGATTTTTATCACTCGTACCTCAGTTACTTGCTGTAATAGATCTGTATTTGGAGTATATCTGGTTCCTAGTCCTCGATTGTTTCAGCTAACCTGGAAAGGATGCAGGATAGTGAAACTGATGGAATAGGTTTGCCTGCTCCTGGCTAGATTCATGGGGATCTGAGACTAGCTTTCATGTTTTGCATAAAAGCATCATGTTTTTAGTTCTTCCAAATGTCCACATGGGGTCAGTGTAACCCAAACCTGCAGGAGTGCATTGCCCAAAGTGCCCAGAGACCAAGTCTGTCTCTTTGTTTTCTTGCTGCTCTGAAGAGTCAAAGAAGGCGTTGCCTGCCAGTAAGGGCCGAAAGGGGGCGAAGAACCCTGCGACCGCAGCAAAGGTGGCTCTGATGAAGCTGAAGCTCCACGCTGCTGGAGATAAGGGGTTGCCGCAGGTACCTACAGTCGCACGTGGACGTGGCCTGGCCAACTCCTAATGTTGCTGCAACGTCACATTAACATCACAAGACTGAGACAGTTCAGTACCGTTAGTTGATTCTCCCTTAACCACGCTATGCTCTAAACCTTTACATTTCCTGTGGTTCTACCAGGCAGAAAGAGCTTACTTCCAGGTCTTCCTGCCCAAAGATGCCAAAGACGCAAGTTTGCCCATGTTCTTCTGCTCTAAGTGGAGTGTGGGGAAAGTAGTGGACTTTGCGGCTTCGCAAGCCAGCCTGAAGAACAACAACAACATACAAACAGCCAAGGTATGTACAGAGTAACACAATTTTTAGCTATCCTAACTTCCTTACATCCTTACCTTGGATGAGGCTTCTGTCTTTGTTCCACAAGCAACTGAATGGCAATGTCATTGATCCCTGTGTAAGTTGTCCCTTTACCTGTTGTCACCTGCTTCATTGAACTATAAAACAAACAAAAAAAAAAACATTCAAACTCAACCACACTATTGTCTCCTCACAGAAGTTGAGGTTGTGCCACCCACAGACTGGAGGGGCCCTCAAGATGGATGACACCCTTCTCTCCTGGCTGGCACACCCAGAATACCCCCTCTACAGTGGGGGGAACGTCATCCTGGAGTACCTGGACAATGAATGCACCGAGCTGCCGGATGTCAGCACCTACCTCCCTTAGTCCTGATGCGCCATTATGGATTTTTCATATTAAAGTCTTTATTTATAAATGTTATCTTTCTGGTTTGTCTATGTTTTAGTACCCCTCAAGGTCTGTTTTAAAACACTAGTGGTCCCGTTCTGGAATTACTTTAAATAAAGCTTGAAAGTGTAGAAGCAATAATAACTACTGCTGTTGCCTTTCCCTTACTACTTAAACAGAAGTGGTTCTATTTCCTGGTACTAGGGTACCACGGTGTTGACACGTTTCAGTTCCGGTTGAGCTATGACTGTAATTACTGCCATAATTAAACTCATTCAGTGCTTTTATCCCAATCTTGACTTCCATGACCAAGACTGAGAACCACTCCTGTGTGTCAGTGAAAATCCAGTTAATATATCTATATTTAAGTGGAAAGTGAAATTGACAGTCATGTATAATGATACGATATAAGCTAACTATGTAATAGCAATGTCTGACACAAATATAAGTTATTACTAATAGCATTCAGTACAATTTAATTTGCTTGGCATATGCTTTTATCCAAAGTGACATATTCTAAATTAATCAATTTAGCAGCTGGAAATTGTCTGAAGTAATTCAAGTTAAGTACCTTGCTCAATGATCAACAGCTGGGGTGGGACTTGAACCAGCAATCTTCCTATTACAAGCCTGTCACCAGCTGCCCCAATACAATAGGTAATAATACAGGGTCTTTACCTGTTTGCCCATTCTGTACGTTGAGCTCACTTCTGCCTTCTGAAAAGATAGTAAGCAACTGTTTTGTCAAAATTTCACAGCAGTCTAAATAATGGTATTAAAACATGATATTTGTACGACCCAGGTGGGACTTGAACCCACAATCCCCAGCTCCGGAGGCTGATGCCTTATCCATTAGGCCACTGGGCCTTTATTGTGATGTCCAAAACAATGGGGATTCTCAAGCTATAAAAAGTACTACTACAGTGCAAACTGAACCAAGCTTTTCAGTAGGCCAATTTCTAGTATTGCTGGAAGGTGGTAGAAGAGTGATATGGGTGACTTGAACCACATGCAACTAATGCGATTTCCTAATCACTGCACATGGAAATAGGGAATTGTTAATATACCACTGCAGTCTAAATAGGAAATTCATGGGGTATAAGACACTTGACTCCCTTCAACCTTTTTTGATTTTAGCCCACTATTTCTCAACATATTACTTTTCTGTTATTGGCTTTAACCGATTTTTCATGAGGATTATTTTAATCATTCGTCGTCGAAGTTTTAACTGCAACTAATTCTGATAATTTTAATTTAACCGATAGCCTAAACGCCCACTCCAGCGAGCCCAAGAAAGCTGTCCGTTTGACTGACTGCACGACGGCGGGACGTTTAAGACTTTAAAACAAAGCAGATCAATGGGAATCTCAGCCCACGCTACGTGTAGGTGTTTAGATTTATGGACCACCTAATTGTCAAAAACACTACGCTGCAGATAGGATCGCCTATTAATAGTTCTAACCGATCGAGACAGCCTATAAACCTGCCGTGGCCGTTTGATGTTGGTAAACTTTTAAAGGTGAGCATGACCATGAAAGGTTACGGGCGATACTGGAGAACACTGGGGAAAATTACGACAATATAATGGACACAGTTTGTTCATTGGTAGGAATCAAGGTAGACTAAATGCAGAGGTATAAATTAAAATGAATAGCTAATTACATTAAGAAAATAAAGCAAACTTCAGTAATAGAATAAATAATTAAACAAAAACATGCTTGGCCGATGCATAGAGACGCGCTGGTCAGAGATGCGCTCGTATTTTAACGCTCCCGTATTGTTAGCATACGATGCCCAGGGGCGCCATCTAGCGATGTAATATCAAATTTAGAGTGAAAAACAGTTATTGGCGTGGTAACGAGGCCACGCTCTCATTCTGATCTTCCCCGACTCATTGCCCCGTGGGAAATGTAAGAGAGAGAACTCTCTTCTTTTTTTTTTAAATAAGAGTACTATTTTCTCAACTGTCAGTGTCATTGAGCCCTGTGACAGCCACATGGGATGCACCTGTCATGCGTTGATCACCGCTGAAAACACTAACCTGTCATGCGTAGATCACGTCACTAGAAAACACTCATCCTCTGTCCGACGCCATTTATATCTTTGTCCCTACTGGCTGAGCGCTGACCACGAGCGCTCCCCTACAAAAGGCTGAGAGCTGGACATCGGGATTTGTCGAAACCTGGACAGTATTTAGACCCGTGTCCGTGTGCAAAATAAAGCCAACTGTTGAACGTGAAGAAACTCTGTTTGGTCTCCTAGGCATCGCTACAATAATATCTACTATGTTAGCTAATCCAGGAAAGAACAGCTTGCTCGCAAATAGCAACGCAACTGACCAGCTAATTTGCACAGGGCAGCCTAAAATAGTTTAATGTCAAACACAACAAATTAACAAATGTAAAACAAATTCACTATTTTCTAATCCACGTATATAATAGCTAATTAAAAACTTTTCAATCACACTGCCTCTCTCCCTCTTTCGATGGTCAATCAACAACAAAACTCACCGACACTTTTGACAAAGACTAAAACAAGTACTCATTAACGAGCTGTGCTCATAAATGAAAAATATGATTAGTGGTTAGCAATTATTGGTCCTCGGGTGTTGTGATTCCACTCTGAGGCAACAGGAAATTGTATTCGAGTCTAAATACAACACGAGTGACAACCAAACCGTCTTCCATTGAAATGTGTGTGAAGCTGAGCGCTAGTACGTCTTCAGCAGATGATACTGTATTAACCATTCAGAAACATTATCACGCAACACTTTCAGTATTTGAGAAGCCACCACTGGTGTGACATCTAACATATTTTAAAGTCACGCCGTTAAATGTCTCCAAGATAATAAAAATAATAATAAGACTAGTAACTTTTAAGTCCGTTAGACATAACGTAAGGTCGTAATGTTTGGCAATTATTAGAACCAGTGATTTCCGGAAATGAAAATTGAGACATTTCGGTTTTCCAAAGCGTTTATTTCAGAAGTGAATTCTATTTACGATGTTACGGTGCAATAAATTATTCCTATAATTTAAGTTTGTTTATTTCCCTTTCGACTTAAAGTCGATAGACTCGAGAGTCTGACCGACGCAACGCACGCAGTCTCACACGCTAACAGTGTAATTGAACGACACAGTCTCTCAACTGAACTCTTCGCTCTTTACTGGGCGCTTAACAACATAAATACAAATAGTTAATGTATGAAAAATATGTAAATCCTTAAACGTTAAAACGACATTGTAGTCTACATCGCGATGTGTACGAACCCTTTTTACGAATCCAGGTGGAGCATCTCTTTTCTAAATAATAATAATAATAGATCTTCAGGCTTAACCACTTTTTCACAGCGAGGGGAACTGGCGGAAAGTAAACGTCTCAAACTGACGAAGCGCAAGAACGGGACATCTAAAATAATAGGATGGTAGTCAACTTCATAAATTAAAGGTAAAAAACGTGACAATTTCCGATAATCTCCGGGAAAACGCTGCCACTAGCGATTGTAGTAGTACTCTCTTTTTGTTCTAACCGACTACACTACAGCTCCCAAATCCTTTCTGTTGATGATTAATTAAAGTTTTTTCGGCGTTCTCTCAATTAAGCACCTGTAACCACTACACATACATGAAGTTGTTGGTTCACACACAAGTCCCATACCGACCGTTTTTTCTTTGAGCACGTTGCGTAACCTGCATTGCTAAATTTATATCGAACTGTTTCAGTGGATGAATGTAGAAATTGTAAGATATGAAAGTCGGATTGTACAAAAGCAACTAGTGACCTAATAGTAGCAGTAGTAGTACCAATCATACTACCACTACTAATGGTAATAATAAATAGGCCTACATGTTTAAGAATCCAGGACGACTATATGTTATTCTAATTATGATCTAATGGTGGATTGTGATTACTGGAAAGAAATTGCTTTCAGACAAAGCTCTGTAGTGCTTATCGTGTCTGTAAATCGAAAGAGCAACGCGATCATAAGACATAAACGACTTCTAGTGGTGTCCATTCAAAGCAAGCATCATGAACAATGTTTACTGCCTCCGCAAAACTGCATGGTATTCACAGGTCCGGTGCCCTTTCAATATCACAAGGGAGGTGACGAGATGGCCCAAAGCAGACCTAGTGGAATGTGGACTCATCACCTACCTGACATTCTCGGGTTCGCACCTAAACTCCTCTGACCGCACGACTTGCTACACCGGGTTAATCCAGTTGCAGCGCCAGTGTGGTCACTCAGGCCGTCCCACAAACTGGTTGTATATATTTTTGTCATTCCTAATCGGACTATTCACATTTTTTGATTGAAAGTTACTGTTCTAAAAGGATCACCTTCTGATAAAGCTGATATAAACCACAATCTAGTGCTACTTAATAATAAAAATAAAAAAAACCAAACACTAACCGTAAACATATACGATGTAAGGACTCTAGACATAATAAACATATACAATGTAAGGACTCCAGACATAATAAACATATACGATGTAAGGACTCCAGACATAATAAACATATACGATGTAAGGACTCCAGACATAATAAACATATACGACGTAAGGACTCTAGACATAATAAACATACACGATGTAAGGACTCTAGACATAATAAACATTTACGATGTAAGGACTCCAGACATAATAAACATATACGATGTAAGGACTCCAGACATAATAAACATATACGATGTAAGGACT
>JAOYSI010027120.1:57429-69089 GCA_025775065.1 Hiodon alosoides
CCAGACATAATAAGAGTTTGGTACTTGGTCATTGTTTCACTATTCGTTGAAATAAATCAAAATTTCCCCGTGGTACCAAAGTTTCTTAATATGATTCAATACCACACACGCTAATTTTCTATACGTGTTGGTGCTGCTTCAAATTTCTAAGATCATTCGGGCGGATAACAACAATCAAGACGATCCGCCGAAGGTCTGTCACCGTGGTTCCAGTTAGGTGTATTTAACAGGACTCTAAGAGTCCAGGTGCCCGAAAGCTGTTGTCTACCAAATCAATTAATGTGGGCCCAGTGTCACTGAGTCTTGATGAAGTGCATCTCGGCGTGCCAAGTACAAGGAGAACGCCTCCCGTGAAACTTTTTCTTTTCTTATTGCATTTTATCGTTTTAGGGGCGGGTGTTCGGGGACAGAATCGTTCAGAGAATCAGCTACGGGTTGACGCTCACCGTCAGAAAACGGACAGCATGCTATATAAGTTCCCTCTGACGACAACTTCTCAATGAATTAAAGTCGGACACAGAGAGCGAAGCTAGCAACGACAGCTGCTGGACTCAATACTACCGGCGTTCAAGGTAAGAGTAATGCCGGAGTACCTTTGTAAGCCTCCACCATTCAATTGTCTCCTCTCTAGTTATTTGTAGCAACATACAACTCAAAATCAGATTTAGAGGCCCTATAATTCATTAATGTTACAGTGTTAACCACAAAACTGAAAGCACATTCTTTAAGTCATTTGAGCAATGAGAAAATAATTCAATATAGTTCAGGCCTATGCAAAAATACGAATACCTAATGTAAAAGTTTTATTTTTCATATTATTAAAAATACGAAATAAATAATCGTAATCATAATAATAGTTTTTAAAAACATTATTATTATTTAAAAATATCTATCTATCGATCTAACCTTTTTCTCTCTCTTCTGTGTCTCTAGAGTCCTGGACCGTCCAGAAAATGCTGCCTTCAAAAGTCGGTTGTCCAATGAGACAATTCTTTTTGAGTTCGAGTGGCGTGAGAGTGGCGGCGGTCTACACAGTTCTGCTCCTCCTGTCCACCCGTGTGACTTGCGGGCGCACCACGATGCTCAGACACGACCTCCACACCTTCCACCACGTTGACAGCAGAAGTAAGTAAAAATCTTTTCTTTTTTTAATTAGCTCATTGAAAGAAAAAAAAACCGAACCAAAAGTTCTTCAGGCTTGAAATGATGATTTGGGAAAACGTTTCAAACTCAACTGCAGCGATTCAGTTGCTGGTAAGATCTGCTGTACTGGTAATAGTAACTATAAAGACATATTGAGTGTTCATAATAAATTGCGCGGTTGGTATATTATCTTTTTATTAAAACCATATTCTTTCTGTCCATTGTGAGTAGAAATATACGGTAAAACCAACAATCAACATCTAATTTAGACTTGACAGCCGAAGAACTCTAGTGTAGACTATTTAAAATAAACTAATAATTAAATTAGTGACGGATCATGGGTAGTCGACAGGGTTATACAGAGAAAATCTAATTTTGTTAAAAAAGTTATTAAAGATGTTATTGTAAAGGACAAAAAGCTGGAGAAAAAATAATACATTAACTACAAATAGGCTAGGCTTGTTGGCATGTCAGACTGCCTGCCTAGGCAGGAGTGGGTTGGTTAGTTGTTAAATTTTATTTATTAACAACCATGCTTAATTAGGCCACCACAATTAAATAAGTCCTTCTTAATCATACAAATCATTCAAAACAATATAATTAATTCATTTAAAAAATTTATGAAAAGGAGCTGATGAAAAAGAACCAAGTTAATTAAGTTATTGTATTGAAATGTATTTTATTTATCACAATCCCACAGAATTTTTAACATGCTGCTATGTCAAAATTATTATTGTGGCAAATTGTATTTTTGGATTTTTAAAACTTCTGGGGAAAAAAAAATATTATATAAAAAATATAAATGACCTCCTTGATTAAAATCAATTACCTGCGAATGTGGGCCCAAGGACACTGTGTCCTGCCCTTGACTAACCAATGTATTATTCACATTTAAATTTAATTTTTTAGGGCATGCAGTACCTCAGCCACACAACCAGAGACTTAATGTCATACATAAGGATCTATGAATGTATAGTCAAATGAATTTAATTAACGTTTACAGACGTAATTTTGTGATTTTTCACGTATTCGCGATAATGTATGTGGTTTTCAATGTAGGCAGTGTCCCAATGCTATAAACAGATTCATGTAGACGGTTGGTAATTGACAGGCCCAGAGATCGATCCGTTCTGGTACGTCGGCCGTGGGGTGAGGCCGATTGGGCGATTTGGGAAGAGGCAAAGCGGCAGCGGGCTGCTGACCGCGGTCAACAACCTGGAGCTCCTTCTCCGCAGTTTGAGGAGCCAGGGACTGCAGAGCCTGGAAAAGGAGGAATCTGACTGGCTGCCATGACAACGGATGACCCGCCCCCCGGGAGGGTTGGTTTCCAGCAAGGATTTTGGCCGCTCAACCTTTAAAGACTCACCTTCAATACTTTGTTAAATTCTCATCTTAACTTGCCGGAAAAACGAATCTGTACATACGAAAGAAAGAAAAAAAAAATCCATATATATTAATAAATAAATCCATAATCTCTAATTATGTATGCTAGTAATTTTTTTACAGAATGTTGAGAGCCGACATTGAATTAATTTCAGATCCGTTCTGATTTTTCTAGCTGATATAAATTGTCGGTGCTTATATGAATTTTCATTGAGAGCTGTATCACGGCAAAAGCAACATTCCACACAAGAATTTACTTAATGTTTAATTCTGCGTAATGGAATTTTTTAGTGTGCACATGCAGGGAAAAAAAAAGATATAAATATCCATTCATCTATTTTTGAAACCGCTTATCCTGGTCAGGATCACGGGGGCAAGGCAGGGATACACCCAGGACGGGACTTATATAAATATATTTTTCTTAAACTGTTCATTCAAGGGGCCTTGCCATTCTGCATTGTTTTAAGCATCTGTGCACATTTAAAACGATGCACAAGGGGACATTATAAGAAACGTCCATCACAAAAAGCTCTATCCTGGTAATCTTGAGCTTACACTTTCTGCCTTGGTTGGTTTTCGTTGCACCTGGCATGGAACTGCTGGTGGATTGCAGGATCCCCAACTACCTCTTTTAGCCCCCTTGGAGTTGGAGAAAGCCCTGATACAACCCTGCCCCCTGTGTCAGGCGTTGCGAGTTTAGAGTGAGATATCCTGGCGGGATGAGCCTCACTCTTGCTAACAAATCCATTTAAGTAGCGATTCCCCGACTGAATTGGTTGTATGATTTTAACTTGGAAAGCTCCGTTGTGGCTTGTTCGAGATCTTCTTTCTCTTTACTGACCACAAAACGCAACCCGCATTGTCACAATCTTCTGCAGTGCGCATTGTTTTTCACCGTCATAATTTGATGTGTCAATAAAACACCAGGCCCATGCTTGTTTATGATGGCTTGGTTACATTAGTATTCGGTATATAGTGGCTGGACATATTCTACATTAATAACGCTGTTTTTTACTCCACTGTTTAAGGTTGACAATGCCGAAAGACCACTGTCCGAAATAATAACCAAATTTTGCGGTTTTCATTAATGCTTAAATTTTATTCATTTACACCAATACTTTGTTTTATCAATCGGGATGATTTGGCACACGATCCAAGGACATTTTCAAAGATAACCACTGTATACATAGACCCATTTACCAAGCTTTGTATTGTATAGTTCACTGCGTTCATTCTGTTCTTCAGGAAAACAACACTTTTTTTTTTCTCTCACATTTTACACGGCTGATAATGACATGATTATAAGAATTACCAAACATTGTCTCTCTAAGTTTTATTAACAAAGTCTGAAGTCAAATAAAAGTTGTTGTTGTTGTTTTTTGTTTTGTTTTTTGCAATAGAAAAATACAGGACCTTAAGAAAATTATAATTAACCCATTGGTTGTGCTTTTCACAAGAGTTTGTAAATATAAATCCAACCAAAAACATGCTTACATACAAACACCTTTAGGAACAACAACCGGAGCAACTTTCACAGAAGTTAAAAAACACAAAGGAGATTTAAGGACACATTTAAGGGAAAAAAAAATCTCTTAACGTCTACATAGTGCCATTGCAGTGCCAATAAATAGGCTATGCACGGCCATATACTTGCGAATGCCCAAAAAGGATACTCTCTTGACGTGAATCTATTCTTTTGATACTGTGGGTTTGTTTTAATGAGCACACATTTAATTTCCGGTGTAAAAATTCCTTAAACAAATTCAGACGGGGCTGATTAAGTTTTTTAATCCTCCCAACAACAAAAAAAACCACGTAAAAATGGATTTTTCTTCAACCAGAATGCAAAACGCAGAGTAAACAAGCAATGAGGTACTGTAGTGGAGATCAACAGCGGTGGTTATAATTTTCACACTCAAGTCAATGACCAAAGTCACCAGCCCCCTCATCCACCAATCACAGGTACGTACTTTAAAGCACTTGGTTTTTGAAAACAAATACATAAAACCATAGATCCCTCCGCGAGACATACACATGGAACATATTTAAGTATTCAGTCTTTTCAGGTTTTTTAGATTTCTCTGCTTGTTTACTAACCGTCAACCACCATCCATAGTACAAAAATATATTATTTAAAAATAAAATTGAAACGGTACTGCCTCGTGAACTCACAAAGACCCAGTGGGTCAAACTTTCCCCCAGACAGAATGCAGTTGACCACAATGCCAGTACAGCAAACTTATTACAGCGAGGGCACCATTATGGGTTGAAAGGCCAAACCGACATTGACCCTTTTCCCGTGCAATTCCAGGAGCTGTGCAGAGGCAAGCATCCACACACAGACGGGCGGAAAACGAGTGAGGTAATTCAGGGCCAAGACGAAGCATGGACCTGTCGAAGCCTGAAGCAACAGGGAGCTCCAGGATGCCTGCAGCCCCATCCAGCCCCCCCAGAGGAACCACTAGGTGGCGACGACGCTGATGCTGTGCTTTGCTCAGGACAGTGTGTACTCCAAGTGTGTGGACGATCCAACAAAAATAAAAAACAAAGACAGGAATGGTACATGACAAATGATGTCATGAATTGGACATCCACAGTGTGGCTCAACAGCTTTTTATTTCTTTACTCTGCTCAGTGGGAATCGGTGTCCCAAGGTAAAAACACAACATAAAAATATGTTCCTACTTAACATCCAGATCTGTTTGTCCCCTTTTTTTTCTCTGAAATCCACTTATGAGTTTTATTTGTTAATTTCTTCATTTATTGTTAAATTACCCCTGATTATGGAGTCAGCCATTTAAAACTGTTCAGGTCAGTGGACATGTGTATACTCGATGTACCACAGGTCGGTCAAGTTACCCCCAGCGTACAGCTGAAGTTTTCGGCATCGTGTGGAGGCTCTGTCTGAAAAGAGGTATGTCCCTAGGCAGAATAATCACTGTGTCATTTCCACACTCCATTGGGTCAGACACATCCCACAATTCACATCTTTTGCCAGAGGTCCACACCTGTTTTTCATCCGGCTCTAAAAAGGTGGGGGGGTGCCTGAACGGCTGATTGCATCCAGGCCAAAAAAACCTCTACAGTACATCGTTTGCCTCAGCTGTTCCTGGACCCAGAAGGGCGACTTGGTTTCAAAAAATAAGAACCACCACAAGAGCGGCACACACAATAAGTGACAACAGGGTGACGTTTTGCACAAATTGCATAAAATCAGTTCTGGCTCACTCTGACGGAAAATGACAACGTCGAAAAAGGTTGGCGAGTTTCTATTAACCACTACGAACAGTTACAACAGGCAAATAAGGAAAACAAACCATAAAACACGTCAATTAAAAAAAAAAAAAAAAACTTTTTTTTTTTTTAGATCACATATCACATATGGATTGCACATCTGGCTATTTTCTGTACATGATTCAAACACTTGTAGCGTACAAACAAAACAAAATGCTTCCCATGAGAGTTTAAGGCAGGGTTTTCACCCGTCACACCACCATGTAAATGAGCTGCAACTCATGAAGTGGGAGAGCAGCCCTTAGAAATCAGCAACATTGTTTTTAACAATGAAATGCAAGAAAACGGTCGACTGCGATGCACTAGAAAAATTGCCCGTAGTTTTTTTTGTTCCAGATGATGATTCACAGACATCATACAGCTTGCATGTTTTTGTGTCACATATGTGACACGTGTGACATATGTAAAGGGGGGGGGGGGGGGGGGCAAGATATAATTTTAAAATACATGCAGTTTTTTTGTGCACCAGGTGTACACTTCCCTCTATTTTCGGATTTGCATTATAGAGTGTACGTCCACCCCTTGCTTCCTTGGCTGAGGAGAGTGCTGATGGTGGGGGCAGATTCTGTTGGAGCTGTTGGACAGAAGCAGGTTCAAGGCACTGGCATGGAGGGACGCCCCCCGGGGGTGGGGGTTCGCCTGGGCTGTCACTAGGGCTGCATCGCTCTGAACTTCAGGTCTGCCTCAAATTCTTTGCCTGAAAGGTCAATGGGGTCGACAGCCGCGTCAGGCACAAGGCCCAGTCAATTACTCTGTCTGTGCTAAATGGTAACGTGGCACTGATTTATAAAATAAATAAATAAATAAATAAATAAATAAATAAATAAATAGCATGAAATGATGTGTGGAAGCTGGTGCTGGGCCATGTGCTGCACATGCTGAGGTTAGTGCTCTCTGGAACGAGGGGATAAACGATGATCCCTGCATCATCGCTAACGGGCTCTACTCATCGCTAACAGGCTAAAGTCATTGCTGGCGGGCTAAAATCATCGCTAATGGACCAACTCGTCGCTAACCACCTCATCGCTAATGTTTCTACTCATCGCTAAAAGGGGTTAACTCATTGCTAACGTACCACTCATCGCTAATGTTCCTACTCATCGCTAATGGGCAACTCATCGCTAACCTACAAACTCATCGCTAACGTCCAACTCATTGCTAACGGGTTAAACTCATCACTAACGGATCACCTCATCGCTGACAGATCAACTCATCGCTTTGGAGGCTGGATGGTGCAAATAGAGTCAAGGAGACGACACAGAACATTGAATGTACTCAGTAGTGGGTCACCATGGAAAAAGTGTGCGGACTTCGTAGGAGTTGGTACGACTTAGGATGGAAAAACAAAACTGTGTTTTGAATCAGATGATCCCCTTCCACCTTCGCATCTGAAATGAAGTTGAACAGTAAACACTCCAATTGCAAAAGAAAAAAGAAAAAAGAGCTGCAAGTTTCTTCATGTTCATGAAAGCAGTGATTATGTGACTAATGGTTGGGTCTGTCCAGTGGCATATTCTTTGAAGCCATCGCTAAACAAGAAGAGTGAGTCAGCGATATGTTGGAGGCATTCGTCAGAAGATAAGGTTGTTAATTAACTGGGCATCCTTCTGCAAATGGCTTTACTCAGACCGAGAATAAAGACACACAGGCTCCCCTGTAACCACTATTACCTAAGTGAAGGTCTTTGTAGCATTTTTTCAGTATTTTCTGCATTTTACTCCCCTTTTCACATCACAATAGATTTTGTACAAGTGTGAATAAAACATGGGATAATTGAATAACGTGTTCAGAAAAAAGGGAGATTTTTTTTCCCTATCTCACTTGAAAAGTGCTGAACTGCAGCTGCATAGAGCCAGGTAGTGATCAATGGGCGCAGAGAATTAGAGGCAAGATAAAAGTATATCCTCTTCTGTGGAGAGGTTCTTGATGGAAAAAGATCAATGTATCATGTCATTTTAACTCCTCTAGGTCTAGGCCCTCTCTGCTAACAAAAACGACTGCTGTAATTATTTACTTATTTACTCCATACGTATATATAGTCGTGAAAACCCAGGGAGATATTACGAACACTGAACTCTTGTCTTACTCTTTTGTCAAAAGGACAATTGAAGGAAAACTTAACTCGGACAAACAGCAAACCTGGTAACATCACAGATGCATTGATAAAAATGTAAAGATAGATTAAATGTGTTTATCTTCCCCCTTACCTTTTACTGGGGGTGCAGGCAGCTTCCTTCTCTGTTGCCGCGAGGAGCCTATGGTGTGTGGCTGTGGGGGGGGGGGGGGGGGGGATGAAGAGCATTAACACAGGCAAACAAACAACCCCAAAGAGTCACCCATCATATCTGACAATCGCCAGCACTACCTTAGGAGTTGGCTTGAACTTAGGAAAACGTGTGCAGGGGGCCACGTTCAAGCCGGCCGTTTTCAGGGCCGAAATTCTTGCCTCGATATCTGATATCTGGAAGGAGGGAGAGGAAGAGGAAGGCGAGAGGAACTCTGAGTCACACCTGTCAGAGATGCGGCAAAGTCAAACAGAACAGAGACTCTTTAACTATGTGTGGTTCCCTGCATATACAAATATATGTACTGCATATGACTGCATATGTCAGGTCACAGTCGCATTACATAAAGAAAAATCAGCATCAGAATCTAAGTGCATCAACTTAGTTGTGTCTTTATCATCACTCAGCACATCCTAATTACTCAGACCTGTCACTCGTGCCGGTTGAATTGTCAGCTACAGTTAACGGCGATTAGCAATCGCTAACAGTTGCTAGCAGTAACATGCCATATGCCACGAGCGCCTTCGCCTGGAGGGTAACCGAAGCAGCTGGCACGCACCTGCAGCTCTGACTGCTGCACTTGAGCCGCGGCACTAGCCACCTGCTCCTCAAGCCGGGCCAGCTCCTCCTCCGTGCTGATGCTGCGGACGGCGCGGGCGCTCTCTTCCAGGGCGCCCAGCTCGCCTTCCAGTCCGTACACCGCGCCGGCAGCCAGGTACACCTGAGGGGAGACAGGGCCTCCTGTGGTCTTCGGTCTGTGCTCTCTACCGAAACCGATGCCGATCTCCTGTCCACTCCTCCCTCACCCCTCTTTTGTTATTATATATGAGAGGGGCTACATAGTTGATTTTAAAAGGGTACAAGCTTGAGGAGAGGAGAAAACCTAATCAGTGAGGAGAGGCCAGGAAGAAGGCAATGAAGGTCAAAGTATAAAAGGGGCCACACGATGAAGAGTGATACGAGGTTGACGGGGGGCAGCTGGGGAATTACAGATGAAGGGAGAGGAAGGTTTTTGTGGGTAAAGTTGAATGTTCCTGAGATTGAGCAATTTGACAGAATGAGGGATTGATCTTCAGGTAGGCCTGCACTTGAAGAAGACGGGTTTTTAGCGGCTCACTAAGGTGCACGACGGACCTGGTGTGAAGATTTGACATTTGAAAGGCGTATCATTGGTGAAAGGGGGTATTATTGGGTATTAAGCTATCTACTGTCTGCTGGCCACGTTCAGCAGACAGGAATCAGGTTACAACCCATAGTATTTGGTGTAAAATTGAAGTGAAGCATCTGCGGCACACTGTTGAGGATCTTCTGTTTAGTTTGTGTGCTGAGGATGAGGTATGTAGGTCTGTCCATTTCTCCGACCCCCATCCAGCAACGTGGTGATGGGAGGTGCTCTCCTGCCTTACGTTCTCCTCCAGTTTGGAGAGGTGATCATCCAGCCTCCGGGCATTGGGGTCGTTGCCGATGGGCCCGGGGTCAGTGTGGCTCTCGCCCGCTGCCTCCTCGATCAGCTCCTCTGTGGCGTTGAGCACCTTTAGGACCTCGGTGGTGAGGCTGCACAGGGACGAGGCGGAGTGCTTCTGTGCACAACACAAACACAGGGCTCTCGGTTAGGCACGTCTCTCTCCAGCACGATTAGGAGTCACACACAAACACACACACACATGGGCCTACAATTTTCTCCCTTCTCTCCATGACCGAAACACGGCAGTGCACATAAGGCCTTCCATTAGAGACACCTGTCCCGCCTAAAGGGCTCCAACACCCAAGGGGTATCGACAGAAAATCCACCTATGTTATACTTCACATGCTTGTTCTACACCAGAAGGGTTGTCCCTGACCTGCTTGGTGTTTGGAATATCAAGTCCTCAAAACAAATGAGCTATACTATTGTAAAAAAAAAAAAAACTAACAGTGACTCTTCATAGTTGGCTGAAGCTCGGGTGCACGTGCGTGTTCACGTGTCAGCGCATTAGCGACCTGTAAACAAACGTGCCTTGCTCATGGTCGAGAGGTGGCCAGGCTTGGAAATGCCAACTCAAGCTTGTCTGAACTGCCCAAAGGGAGAGCTGCTTGTTGAAAAGGTTTTCAGTGCTAACCCCTCCACACCGAAATGGCGACCCGGGAGAAATACTGAGCCGGTCATTCGCATCGTGGTCGGAAATATACAAAGTAATAAAAGCCGAAAGCACGTCTACATGCGACCATTGTCAAGGGTTATTGTACGCTTTTACCCAAAACCCATCATTCACACTTTTAGAGACTGATCAGCAGAAGGGTCCTTTTGTATTCACAATACTGAAGAGTAGACTGCTTTTCCAGAACATTCTTTTTTTGGTCCTTCACATTGTGCAACCACTCATCTTTCAGTCTTTTTTCATTCAATTGAAATCTAAGGAAACAGAGTGCTGATTACTCTTTATAATAACTACACTGCATGATAATGAATCGTGGGTGGGCAGTCCAGGCTACACACCAGTAGGACCAACAGCATTTAATAAAAGCGGAGATGGTAGCATGTGCGTGGGGTGTGGGGATACTCTTGAGTCTGAGATGGGAGGGAACTCACAGGTCATTTACAGTTAAAGAATTGGTGCAAAATTGCCCCTGTGTTTGTTCGTTTGTGGTTCTCCTTGTGAGTCGCTACCGCCCCGTTCTGGGTGTACCCTGCCTCACACCTTGTGTCTACCAGGTCGGGCTCCCGACACCCTGTGACCCTGAATTGGTTAAGCGTAAAATTAATTAATGCATATTCAGCTAGCATGTCTCCAAGAGTAGCCAGATCGCTTTATACCTAAATCGTGATGAAACCATGGGCAGGACTCCCGATTAACTCGACACCCTAAAAAGCACTATCAGAGTATGATGCAATGTGCTTAATTCTTTAAAAACTTCTTTAGAAATATGTAGAAGTATTTTTCACCGGAAAAAAACCTTGAAAAAGCATCACTTGGTTAGCTACTTTTACTTCACAATCTCAAATTCTCTGCTGTATAAGGCAGCTCCAAAATTATTATTATTTTTAAACAACAAATTGAGGCCCACTAATTCAGACAGGCGTGATCTATTTTGATTCAAAATTTTCTCAACTTATCGTGGGCTTAAACCATACTGCAGTACATATTGTCCCAGATGGTTGATAATGATGCCAAAACCGCTTAATACATACCCAGATCTTTTATGGCAACATAAAACCAGCACATTCAAGCAACCTATAATAAGCATACTTCAACGGGTGACAAGAAACAGTACAGCAGGAAACAAGTGGCTCCCCTGTGAACCTGTGAATAACACCATTGAGCCATGGGGGTTAACGAGTGAGGCCATGCATTGTGTTAAAGCAGCGAGGGAAAGGAGGCTGCTCTTTGGAGGGACCGACTCCGCGCTCTTGTGTCTCACCTGTTGTAAGATAGAGGAGAGGAACTGAAGCCCCTCTTGCTGGAGGTCCAGGCCATTCTGCCCTTTCTGGGGGGTTGGGGTGCGAGAGAGAGAGAGAGAGAGAGAGAGAGAGAGAGAGAGAGAGAGAGAGAGAGAGAGAGAGAGAGAGAGAGAGAG